>JBBPDC010000135.1:6045941-6098839 GCA_037974485.1 Hemigrammopetersius urotaenia
CTATTAAAATTGGCATTTAAGGCATTTTTTGACCAAAACACAACAACGCGGTTTATAGGTCATTCTTTTAAAAAAAAAAAAGTCAAAGTCTCGTCTTGTTCTCGTGAACCCGGTCTCGTCTCGTCTCGTCTCGTGGGAAAAGCGTCTTGTCACACCCCTAGTTGCTATGATAGAATCCATGATTGTTGCCATCTCATTCCAGGACAGCTACTATATCTCAAACCAATCCCTTCAGCAGACTGTGCTGAACAGTGCATTGGATAAATCAACAAGCAGCAAACTAACAACAGCAAAGTTGCTGTTGCTCACAATAGACATCGGGGATAAAAACTGGAAACTGTTCCCTCTGTGGAAATCATGTAACTTTCATGTTCAGGGTTTAGATGATGAAAATGATACACAAGTAATAAACGCACTCTTATAAATAGATCAAAGAGCCAAAAGGAAACTTTTTTCGATGCACAAAATCTTTCTTTCGGGTCAGATTTGAGCAAATAAGACACATGGTATGAACCTCGATTACACAAAATGAGCTACACAAAATAATGCAATTAATCGTGATCAAAAATGTGTAGATTTTTTTTACTCTAGTTAATATACATATTACTGTCTGTTATCTCTTAAAATAATACAAAATTTGCGTTCTTAGTTTCAAAATTGAAAGTTGCCTTCAGCCTTCCCTCAGTGTATTATCTATTCGGTTTACTTCGAACACTCATTTAAGAAAAAAAAACTGCGCTTCCTTTATGAAACTCTTTTCAACCTGAGAGTAACTGTACTGGAGCTCATGACAGTTAAGCAGTTGGCCTGGGCCATGGCCTTTAACACAGCTGACAGTTGAAGTAAGCAGCTGCACTCTCCTCTTATTGGTGTGGTTTAGCTCTCTAGTTTATTTGGGTGAGATGATTATCTGCATGTCTGTGCGGGTTCTGTCTGTTTACACTGAAGGGTTAGCATATGTATCTGTGTCTTTGTGAGTGCCCGACGGCGTACTCTTCACTATGTTGCAGGTGACCACGCGGAGTGAGGCCCACCTCGAGCTCAACGCTTTCAGGCGGAAGCACGACTGTGCTTTAGTGATATCAGGAGACTCTCTTGAGGTAAGCCTCACCACTAAACCCCTGCATTCATATGCTTGCCACAGCCAGTCATAATGTGAAACAACTTTCAGTTCTAATCAGTGGTCTTATTGGCCATGTAACAAATATATGTACCAAGCTGACAGATCTTCACCGCTTCTGGAGATATGCCAAGAGCAAGCATATGTTGTTTTCATTTTAACCAAAGAATATCTGTACAATATTTTCATCATATATTTTTATATGATCAGACACAAAATGCACAAGTTATGCAAACAAATGTTACAACCATATTATGTTATAAATTGATTTTTATTAAAATCTTCTTTAAACACAGTAAAGTTCTATAGTGATCAGTAAGAGTGAATGTTGTGATCCTGATTTTAAGTAGCTTATTAATTCTGATATATAAAATGAAAACTGTAATCTGATTGGCTTAGACATGTTTAAAGCTGTGATAAAAGACTCAACATACGTACACCTATGACCACCTAATGGCCACTGAATTCTGGATTACTGAATTAAAGGCCCTTGTTCATTGAAGACACTTTTACTAAAGTATAATATTTGATATTATAATAAAGATATTTGTCATGATTTTATTATGAGTATTGGGCCTGGCCTCTTATACTTTAGTAACCAATAATAATCAGCCAATATAATATAAAGGGTCTAAAATAACATGAACTCAAATACGTTTCAGCAGTTAACCATAGGTTCCCTGATTATGATTGGTAATTATGAGTCAAATATTGCAGTTGTCAGTGAACTTGTGTGCATGATTCCAATCACGGGGAACCTATAATCATGTGTGTTTTCCAATATAGTAAAGACTATGCACTTCACTGTCAGTGAGACCTCTAAGCAGTGCTGTCCTGCAGGTGTGTCTCAAGTTTTACGAATACGAGTTCATGGAGCTGGCATGCCAGTGTCCGGCCGTGGTGTGCTGCCGCTGCGCGCCCACTCAGAAAGCTCAAATCGTCCGGCTGCTGCAGGAACGCACAGGAAAACTCACCTGTGCTGTCGGTGAGTTTTTATTTTCTTACTCCTGCAAATAACCTGGAAAATATGTAGATAAGTAATGTTATAGAATGTCATCAGTGCAGGAGTAGTAGTATTAGTATTTTACAGAAGTCCTGTTTTCCGAATAGGCACCAGAATGTTTGTGTGTACACTACCCTTCTGTTTGTCGTTTTATAAGACACTCCCCAATGCCACATTAGTCTTAGCTCATGTCCATCTGTGTGGCAAAGGAAACATGGTGGAATCTGGGAAGTGCCTGCCAGGTGCTAGTATTGTAGGGAAAAAAACGCACTGCTGCTAAAAAACTTAATGAAAAACAAGAGTCAACAATGGAAGCTTATTTCCATGGTGCAAATAATTATTACATGCAAAGGGTATGGAGTTAAGAGCAGTCAAGTTGAGTAGGCATGTAGAGGCAATGATTATGGCGTTTTAATGGGGGACATTACACAAACAATAAGCACATAAATCACTCGGAGCCAGGTAAAGTGACGCTTTGAATAGATAAGGTAGTAGCCCTAACACACAGCCAGTCTGATCACTCAGAAGTGAAGCTATGGCGATCCATGGTATTGCTAGCAGACACTTGATGATGGGCACTCTCGATAGTCTTTGTATGCTTTTGTGTAAATGAGTGAGAATGAGAGGAAAAATAATCCAGTTCTGACGTCAGACTTGAGATACTACTTCAGGTGAAGTGTCGTAAGTTTTGGCTTTTTAAGTAATTGGTGAATGCGACAGTGTAATAAAAGCACTGGTGTTAATGTTCAGTAGAGCAAAAGAAAAGAACAAATATATACACAGCCACATCACCATGGATTTTAACTGTGTGTGCTTTAAAGTCTTTTTTTCCTGAAACAATTCAGAAAAAGCTACAAGTGATCTGAGCAGGATTGAGCATTCATCATGATCGCAGTTTCAATTGACATGCCACTAACCCTGCTCTTCCTCAGGGGACGGAGGAAATGATGTCAGCATGATCCAGGAAGCCGACTGTGGCGTGGGAGTGGAGGGCAAAGTAAGAGCCGCTGCATCCCTGTCTCACACACACTGTCGCATGCTTCCGGAATAACCTCTCCATCTGTCCCTGCTGTCACACCATTATAGTCCACACACACTTGTTCATCTGTACTGACTATTCTCACTTTTCTTACATTACTAATGGAAGTCCACAGAACTGCACTGCATGTGTTTTAACCTGCATATGAGTTTATTTCTCTTGGCAAGTTCATCTGTTATGTCTGAGAATGTAAAAAGTGTTGTATTATTGAAAAAACAGGGCATGAGTGTAGGTGGCAGAGGGTTTTGAAATTTGCTCTAGACTCTAGACAGTTTTACGATATTGAGTCTAAAAGAGCTTCAAACAGTACAGAGGCAGGTTTTGACTCACTTGTGGAAGGCCAAGCACTCTTTCCAGAGGCTGAAAATGAGACCTTATGAGCTGGTTAATTGATATTGACTCACTCGTGACTAAGATGGCATAACCCTAGGTTAAATTGTCGTGGTTAACATGGGACTGTGTTTTTCCCTCCAAGTCTGTAGTTCTCTTGGCCCAAAGGAGTGCACCAGGTCACCTCAGAACTATTCTTACATATATTTTTAGATTCTAATCTTATTATAGCCTTTTTACATATGCTACTGCACTGGTTTTTTTTTTGTTTGTTTGTTTTATTGGCCCTCAGGGCCCCCCTGATTGCCCACAATTGTAGCCTTTCCTATGTGCTGGAATTAAGTTAAAATATGGACCATCTTTGAGTCCCCAAAGACTTGTTTGGAAGTCTTTGCACTAAAGGGCAAATGTTTGGAAGCCATAGTACCTTTGTAAAAAGTAAACGTGGATTATTTTAATGAAATGAGAGTAATTTGATAATATTTATTAACATGGAGCAAAAAGATTTTTGCGAGCCTTAGGGCTAGAGGATATTTGCCAAACCGTTGAAAGCCTGTGAATTTGAACTAAATGATCCTTGGGGACCAATGTACAATTTAGAGTTTCCCCTACTTCATACACACCTGATGCAAACAACCAGGTAATTGATGGAGAGCTTTTGTCAAATTGAAATTGTTGAGATGTAAACAGTTATTTAGAGTTTGAGATTTGTCAGAAACTGCACATCCAAAGTATTTAATGCCTCCAAAAGAGGGGCAACGTCTTGTGTGAAGTGGCAGTGAATACAGAAAGTTATTGTGGGATATGGTTATGAATACAAAAAGTTAATGTGATTGAGTACTATAAGACATTATTTTTTATAAGTCTGTTTCCCATGGCCATGCTGTGCCATTAGATGCAGACTGTGCTAGGAAGTACCTCAAAACTACACTGGCCACTGGCTACAGGCATCACAGAACACTTTCTCTCTAACACCAGTCAATCAGACATGACTTTTAATTGTCAGCAGAGCACCGGTTAGTCTATATTTTATATTGTGGTGTGTGGCACTGTGTGCATGTCTGAACTAGAAGAGAGGAGCTACCTCACATGAGCTTATCTCAACAGGCTAAAGTGTATACATCACAGAACAGGTTTAAATTCACAGTAATGTTACTCCAAAACCAGCCATTTTCATGTGGTGGCCAGAAAGCATCTCTGTTGGGTCTTTTGGGGTGTTACCAGTCTGCAGTGTCTACCAAAAATGGTCCATGTGGCTAGCAACTGGATCACAGGTGGCCGAATATCATTGATGCGTGTTTGGTCCATTCCAACGGACAGTTGGATAAGTTAATTGTTGCCCAGAATTAATATATATATATATATATGCATATATGAAATGCATATAAACTCCTTATATTCCCCCTTAAACTGCTAAACTGAAATGTTGTTGCATGTTTATTTTCTTAGGAAGGCAAGCAGGCTTCCCTGGCTGCTGATTTCTCGGTGACTCAGTTCAAGCACTTGGGCAGACTGCTCATGGTACATGGCAGAAACAGCTACAAGAGGTCCGCCGCCCTCAGCCAGTTCGTCATTCACAGGAGCCTCTGTATCAGTACCATGCAGGTAGTGTGTGTGTTTGTGTGAGTGCTTGTGCAAATACATTACCTAGACAGTTTCTGACTCATACCCAGTAGCTACAAAAAGCACTTTTGTAGAGATTCCTGTTTTCAAGAGCACTGCTTTCACTTTCCGACCTGGGGCACCCTTAGGCAAACCATAGTCAACTTTGTTAAAGGTTTGGTTCAGCAGAATAACAAAATACACATATACACACTTCGATCAACTGTTTGTAATGCAAATGATGCGTCTCTAGTTTAAACCCAGAGATAAATCAACAGGTAAATTAAAACCACTTTTTTCCATCTGAGCATCATTTTCGTATTCAAATCTGAAATTGGACTCCACACTTATCTTGACTGATTATGAACACCTAAAGTATATGGAAAATTGTTTAATCGTGATCATTCACTGAGCTATCCATTTAAAGACAGGAAAAATCTTTGTTGAACATGCCGTACTCTGATCTAAATGACTGTTATATGTAACAAAGAGAACACACATGTAATTTGTTCTCTTCAGTAAATGTACTCCATGCATTAAAGCATATCATTCAGTTGTAAGACATACATTGGATACATTTGACTGACTACAGCTTTAGATGTTATTTGACCTTGACTGCTGTGTTAAAGGAATTGTTGGATGATAAAGATTGTTTGCACAGTTTGTTTCCAGCTGATCAGTAAAGGCATGTTTGATATCAAGAGTTTGTTTCTTCAGTTTTGTACAGCAGCTATGAGACTAGTATAACTAACAAATAATCTTATTCCCCTTATTTAGCATCATACAAAATGCACCCTAAATCCTTACATTAGCTTTCTATTCAAAAGAAGCTAATTCACTACACAGCACACAGTGTGTGAACACTGAAATTCTTTCTCTGCATTTGACCCATTCTGAGTGAAGCAGTGTGTGGGGACGGTGCCCTGCTCAAGGGTACGTCAGTGGTGCCTCTGTTAGTCCTGGGATTCAAACTCATGGCTTTCAGATAGCAGGGCTACCACCAGACCACCAGCTGTCCTTTAAAGTACCCAGAATGCCCATAAACCTCCTTTTGCAGAGATTGTTCATTCATCCATGTTTGACCCAACCACAAGCATGAGATGTAATACCTGGAATTAACCATATTAATAAAAATATACCATATAATATTAGTTAATGGGTAGCATATAACTGTGTTGTAGTATATGCATAAAATCTACTAAGCAAATGTTTGAAGTGATGTTATGATATTAGTAAAGATTTGTTCTTAATTTCTCCCCAGGCCGTCTTCTCCTCTGTTTTCTACTTTGCATCAGTCCCTCTCTATCAAGGCTTTCTGATCATCGGGTGAGTAGCGCTTCTACAGAGCCGCGGTGACTCATCTGTACTCGCTGAAATCTCAGTGGTATTCGAATTATGTGCTACATACTACGCTGACATTTGATTTGAGCTGCAGTATTGTTACAGCGAAGAAAGTCACAGTTTGAGCAGTGCTGACTGTACAGAAGTTGACGAACACCAAAGGCCGCTTTGTATTCCTAGAAATTATGAGGCTTTAGAGCTGAGGTATTCATCGCGTAGGACACTGTTTTGTGTGTTTGTGTGTTTCTAAGGCAGTATATGGCACAAAATACATTTATAGCTGTGAGTCATTTTGGAATTTAAAACACTGTCATAGTTTGTCGCCGCAGGAGTAAACAGGTTTTATAATTGAAAATTGCATTAAAATGCTCAGAAACTCTCATATACATGAAAAACACCGCAGAAGTTATAGTCAGCCATGACTTTATTTTTTGTCAGTGCTTATCTCCGCTGCAAATGTGTTTTTTCCAATTAAAAGGAGTTTTGAACGCAGTATTGAATGCATACTCCAACCATTCTGACTTCTCATTATAGCCATTACTTTAACTTTAAAAGCATTTAATGTTGTTGTTTTTTTTCCCTTTTCCTGAAAAGTTGCCACTTCATAAATACAAGATTCAAACTATAAGCATGTGCAAACAGTCAGTCAAACAAATAAGCAAGCAAGCATTATAGTTAAAGGTAGTTAAAGATTTGACACCTAAATCACGATCCTGTGTGCAGCTATTCAACGATCTACACCATGTTCCCTGTCTTCTCCCTGGTTTTGGATAAGGATGTGAAATCTGAAGTGGCTATGCTCTATCCTGAACTTTACAAGGACCTCCTGAAGGTATTCGCTATGTTTTGCTTGTGACATTAACAAAGAAAGGTGCTTAACTTTTATCACGTACCAACTCAAACCTTTCATTATTTTCAGGGCCGACCGCTGTCCTTTAAAACCTTTCTAATATGGGTCTTGATAAGCATATACCAAGGTAAGCTGAGTTTATTTTATTGTGCCATATTTGACATGGAGTATGACTAGCACCCTTCACTCGACAGACAATTGAGTTCTCCAAACGAGTGCACCATTTACGTCTGCCTCTGAATGAAGTGTGACTTTGTTTGCAAAGGCAGTGTGGAGGCTTGCTAAGAAAACAAGGAATCTTCAAGACGAGAGACAATGTTACAGAACGGACACGCTTGCATGGTGAATTTTTTTTCACCCAAACAAAACCCACGCACGTGTTTTCCTCCCTGGTTTGCTTGAAGAGTTTATTTGTGTCTGAGGTTGCAAACGTTGAATAACCTAAGGTGGTTTTCCACTATTGCCTTTTGTGCCCTTTCGAGGCGTAGCTGGGCAGATCTAGAGCTACGCCCAAAACCTCTCCTCCCCCGTCTTACTGTTTCTTCTTCCCTCCTGCTTGTTTGGTGTTTGTTTTGTTTATTCTAGATTTAACAGACAGTTGCCTACAAGTTTCGCTTTTGGGCAAGTTTTCATTCACCAAGGAATTCCCCTCTTTAATTGATCTCTCGCCACTGTTTTACTCAAAAACAAGTTATTTTTGCTCTTCCTGCTTTTTGATTTTTGGCTCATGGATTGTTTTGGTTACCTTGTTATCTCTTAAGTTGAATACCTTGTTTCACTTCTCATCCTTCGTATTAAAGTCCCTGGAAGTGTTTTTGTGTCTGATCTTACAGATCACAATAACACTTTTGGGGAGGAAGTTCAGCGGGGAGGGAAAAAAGCTAAAAACATGGAAAATCATGCTCTTCCACTTCCTGAAAGAGCAAGAAAATCTAGAACCTGCAGGCTTTTTTCTGTAACAAAAGTTGTTTGTTTTAACTGTAATGCAGAGATATCAGTGATGGAACCAAATAGGAACACTGTTTATAGTGAGAAAAGTTTAAACCCTTTCCTCTAAATCATTTTCCCAGATCCTTTAGGACCTTTAGACTTGGATTCGTTTTGTATTGCCATGTGTAATGTCCGTCTCACACAATGATAATTGACTGCACGAGTTTGACTTTTGTTTGTGATTGACCCTGTTAATGTGTGTTGTTCTGCAGGCAGCATCATCATGTACGGGGCTCTGCTACTGTTTGAGTCAGAATTCGTGCACATTGTGGCGATTTCATTTACTTCACTAATCCTAACCGAGCTTCTGATGGTGGCCCTGACCATCCAGACGTGGCACTGGCTCATGATAGTGGCTGAGCTCCTCAGCCTCGCCTGCTACATCGCCTCCCTCGTTTTCTTACACGAGTTTATAGGTGAGAGCCACAAAACACACTGATGCATTTAAACGTAGGTATACGGTCACTAAAAGTCTGAGTTCATCATGACACACTGCTTTTAATAAAGAATGGGTTTTTGTTTTTTAGTTTTTATTTTAGTTTAAATCTGAACTGTTGCTGCTTCAGGAAAACATACAAATGAATACAAATGTTTCATGCTTCACAGAAATGAAGGGGAAAAAAAGTTAGCAAATCTTACAGCTGACAGTGAATTAATTAGACATAAACCAAATGAATGATTTCATTTGAACCAACAAAATGCAGTTGCTTTTGAAGCGGGTGTCTGGTTCCATTCATCACCACTGTGAACCTCTTCTGACTCTCTGAGGTTCTCCAGAATGAGCATCACACCAAACCCACTCTGTTCCCCTTTAAGGGGTGTGTAGGTATGTGTGTGGCCATGACAGTGCAGCCAAAACTGGCTTTCACTCTCAAACTAACGCATCAAGGCTCCAAAAAACTATGCTGGTTACTATGGTGTTGCTAGGTGGTTACTGATGGTGCAACAGTAAAGTTCTGGAACCATTAACTTTTTACCCTGTGGGGTAACTTGAGACATCGAAATTTCATGGGTTTGAATCCCAGGACTGTCTGTGGCACCACTGAGGTACCTTTGCACAAGGTATCATCCCCTCACACTGCTCCCCGGCTGCCCACTGCTTCACTTGGTGAATGGGTTGAATGCAGAGAACAAATTTTACATTATTTCCACTTTGTGTTGCTATGGTGTGTTCACTTGTGACAAATGAAAACTTTACACTGAGCCACACCTGCCTCACCTGCCCTGAGCCTCTCCGTTTACACCTTTGCGTGGATTTTGGAAACGGAAGTGGGGTGGGATAAGGAGCGCTTACTGTGGATATTAAGCTACACTATTTATTATTATTATTAATAATAATAATAATAATAATAATAATACATGTTATTTATTTGAAGGTGCCTTTCTGGCACACAAGGACACATTATTATTATTATTATTATTACTATTATTATTATTAACACCAAATGAATACAATTATTTTATTTAACAGTTGATCTTTAAAGTTTCATCTTTAAATTTGCCTGTGAATAGGAATGGGCACCTTATTCTTAATAGCACATCTAAAGGTTTACATTTTTATTATTAGACAAAAAGTAAAGTCTTGCCTCATATTCAGTCCTGATACATCGCCTAGTTGTTTTTTTGTCAATTTTTATGACAGTTTATGGTATTTTATGCCAGGACAACAGTCAAGGCTTCAGTGGTAGTTATCGCAACATCCCCCTTGCTGTTAAACCATTTTGACGTCACCATTTCGTGAGGTACACAGGTGAAAGAATGCATTTGCATTCTTCCATTCCATTCCTCTTCTCCCCAGTGATCTGTTCATCAGCAGTGGTTTTCCCGAACGCTTTACTGTTTCCCTCTGTCAGCACTGCTGCTTGCCAAGCCCCGGTCCCCTTGTCCTCAGCCCTTGCCTGTCCGCTCTGCCTGGAATGTGGCTTCACATACTGGGGTGGTGTCAGGGTGTGTGGAGGCCGAGCAGTATCCCACACCACCCAGGCTTGACATAGTGGTGGACACCACATGGGAGGGAAATGCCACAAGCCTTTGCTCATTTCCTGCTAGATAGGCACTCTGGCCAAGGTCTGTGTGTTTGTCATATTACCTGACAGTGAGTTTTTATGGATTATAGCCCTCTTGGCATCCAAAAACCTGGATTGTTTCATGGGACAGTATCCTAGATGGAAATCATATTAGTTATGGTTAATAAACTACATATCCAAGTGATGGTTAGCATAGTTTTTTGCATCATGTTGCAAACTTGACACATGACAATCCAAAAGAAGGCAATTTGCGTAATGATTTGTGTAGGATCCAAAGAGTTTTTGGACGTGGTGTGTGTTGCCTTATCTGTTTACAACTGTATATGGCAAGTATATGATGATTTATATATGCAGTTTTCATAACTAATGCTAAGATGCTGATTTGTAGCTAGATGCTTTCATTACTACTGCAGCAACTTTGTAGCTCCAGATGCTAAACATGTTTTGACTGATCAGAGCAAATTTGAGTGGATAAACAATGACTTAATTCTTAATTACAAATATAATTTACATTGTAGGAGACATTCATCATGGTTTTATTACACATGTTGTATGTATAAGGCATTCAGGGTAACCCATTTCTGTGTATACAGTTTTCTGGACACTGATTAATCTATGTTTATTATGATGGAGAATGGTCAATGAAGCATCACTCGCTACAGTAAAGCTTAATTTTGTCTTAAGCTATGTCTGGACACGTTTAGCCAAGAATATGCTGCTGAATCCATGTGTAGACGGGTAGAGGAGATGATGGATCCATGATGGCGGCAGTGACTGTGTCCAGCCTGGGCATGCGTTCACAGTACGGGAACAAGAGTGGCCATTGAGTTGTGTCTATGAGGCATTGGAGCTGGGTAATGCTCAGAGTACGAGCCAACACCGGCTGTGTGTGGCACCTGACCACATTAAATAAAGAGCGGTGGGTCATTCAGGGAAGCCTGACTGCTTGTCAGTGTGATGAAAGTTTCCATCGGCCACACAATCAACATTTTTTACCTCATTAACCCCGAGTGTCATTTCTGCTCCAGTATATTTGAGTCTGTGTGCATGTGTGTTTGTGATAGTGTAGAAATGCGTAAGAACAAGACCACTGCGCCTTCTGGATTGACTGTGGCCCATATGCTATTTTAACCATGTTCACTGTGCCTGTGGGGTATAAAAGTTTCAGAAATAAACATGGTCACTTATTCAGCAGGAATTTAAGAGTTCCACACAAGAGTAGGAGTGAAGCGTTCAGTGAAAGGTCTGTGAGCAAACTTTAGCCATAAGTAGACGTCTAGACACCAATTCCAGACAAAATCCAGGCTGACGCGTCGTCCCTTCTTTGTTTGGTATCTTATACAACATCCAGTTGAGGAGATTTTCTATGTAGCATATATTTTTACAGCTGACTTTGATGACTTAGTTTAGGTCTGGGAAACGTACCCCAAGGTCAACAATTAAAATATTTGTGTAATCATCAGAAACCACAACACACTTTTCCAAACCAGTTTTTCATGCTGATTTCAGATCTGTTTTAGGTTATTTTTCAGTTTTTATTAAACCGCAGGCCCCAATCAAGTAACTCTTTCAATATTTTCAGTGCGAAGTCAGACACTGTTTCTTCAAAAACGCTCAGCATATGATTATTATTTCCTAATTATACCAACTATAATGCAATATAGAACGAGCTTCATCACAAAAACTGTACCTAAACACCAATTTGAAATCAGCATGAAAAACTACAAAACCCACAAAAACTTATCTCTGATGATTTTGACCTGTTGACCTGTGTTATCACCTTATTTATCACAAAGTCTAATTTCCATTTTAAACTTTACCACTGAGTTTTAATAGTATTTTGAACTTTTATTCATGATAATGCTGTCACTGACGTTATTGTGTCTAGAATCTAGCAGTCTACTAATCATTTTATATTAAATCAGACGATCAGAGATTTAACAACAGTCTGGAGATTTTTTATTCAAACATATCAGCAATGATGTTAAAAAGAATTCATTAAAAAGATAAAAGCATTTTTAAGGGTGTACATTTTTTATTTGATATTACTCATGAAAGCCCTTATTCTGGAATCATTTATCATGACAAATCACTCGCAGAAATAATTAATGTCTGTCCTCATCCTCTCTACAGATGTCTACTTCATTGCCACACTCTCGTTCATATGGAAGGTGACGGTCATTACTCTGGTCAGCTGCCTGCCGCTGTACATCCTGAAGTACCTACGCCGACGTTTCTCTCCTCCCAGCTATTCCAAGCTGACCTCCTAGAGCCACTTGACCACCCAGAGGCCTGGATCACCACACAAGCCCACTGCCCTGGTCCACCAACCCCCCTAGGCCAGCTTCAGCACCTCCTGGACCCCTTTGTCTTTCATATCTAACAGAGCTCCAACTCATTTTAACTCTGATGCTTTTGCACATGACAAGAAGAGTTAGTGGCGGAGCTTAAGAATGAATGGCCATGGTTATGTGTATTATTTTGCAGTGTGGATGGCTGTTTGTCAAGCAATATATATATATATATATATGTGTTTGCTTGCAAAGGCAGGGACCACTCTTCATTTCACTGTGTGGGTGTAGCATTAAAAGAGAATTAGAACCAGAAGGATGATTTCATAAAGAATCTGGTCATTTTTGCCACTTGTATTCACAGTGAAGCTATGTAGAAGAGCTACAGGGCCATCTCAGCTGAATCATGAGGGTTTTTTCATGGTGAATTGCTTGAATGAGTCATTTCTAGCGAGAAGAACTAAACACGGTAACTAGGGCTTCTCAAATGTTCATAATGGACCATGGAAAACATTTGAGAAACATCTGATCACCCCTTTGTTTTCTGCCCTCATCGGTCCTGATTGCAGGTACTTTTATTTCATATCTATTTATTTTGAGGAGGACGAAAGGGAAAAGAGCTAACAGTAATCGAGGCGATGAGGCGTCTGTTGATCTGTACTGCTTTTGAGTTATGTTCTAAGTTCTAAGGAAAGTACAGGATTTGAAAATCGTGAGCGTATTTATATTGTTAACCTAAATGGGTAGACCAGACGGGTTCTGTCTCAAAGAGGGTGTGGGTGTGTGTACATGTGTGGGACAGGCTTTGAATGTGCACTCGTCACTAAACCTCCAGAACTTAGTACAGTTCAGTTATTTTTATTAGCATGTTGTGCTGCTTCCAACAGTGTCGTTTTGGTCAGAGCGTAAGGTTACTGAACAGCAGTGGGTCATGGCTAAAGAGCAGGGTGAGTATAGTGCCACAAACAAAATGCTATTTTGGCTTACAGCTCCCTTTCTGGGTCCTCTTTCTGTGCCCACTCTTGTGGTGGCTTCTGATCTTGGTAGCCATGGGACTCTCTGTCTCTCTGTCCCACTCGCTCTCTCGCTCTGCATGACTGAGCAGAGTCCTGACATTTGGTCAGAATTCTGACCACTGCTCCCCTGACGAACACCTACTCCCACTCCCAGAGTAATTATGCCTTTAAAGAGAACAGACTACACCACCTCGCTTTGATGGAGAGTCAAATTCATGTGTCAACTTAAAGGTTTCTTAAATGTAATTGACCTTCAGCCCATTGAGGCTCAGTAGTATCAGGTTTGTAAATAATCAGAGTGATCTGAAGTGTGCACTTAACATTTCCTCACTGTGTTTGTTTGTTTGTTTGTTTGTGTGCGCGAGTGTGTGGATTTATTCAGATGTAACATTAGTGGCCGTCTGCCATGTGTATTCAAAGGAGTACTTTAACAGGGTGCCATATAGACTCCTTCTGTCTCTCTCTCTGTACATTTTCATCTGATATACTTCATTTATTCTGAAGTTTGCCATCAAAACTGAACCCCCCTCCGCCTCTTAAGACCTTTCCACGTGTATTAGGCACATAGGGTCAGATCCAAGTGCAATATAATTAAGTCGAAGAGTAAGAAAACACATGGAAATGTGAAGAAAATGACTCAACACTAGTGCAGTCACGTTTCCTTGAAAATTCCACCCCCCCAAAAAAAGAAACTGCATGACTAGAACCATTCAGGCTAAAAGGCCCGTGTCTGTTATAGTTATTATTCATCAAATGAACAATGACTCAAAACAAACAACATATTTTTGTAGGTGTAGAGCACTAGATAAGGTGCCCTCCAAATCCATTAGCAGCAATATCCCTTCGGGTCGTTCTGAATTTCTTGCACGAGCTAGAATTTGTACTGGTGTAGTAACGTGGACCTAGATTATGATGGAATGCCATGTCTTTCATGTGACCTCTTTGGTTGTTGCTGTTATCGTTTTTATAAATAACAAGACTACTTTTTATTTGTCAGGGAATTATGACTTGCTGAATTGTAAATAACAAAAAAATGGCTTTTATTTATTAACTTTTCTTATTTGTGTTTTGAAATTGCACTCAATTATTGCAGAACAAAAAAGGGAGAAAATGTCAATGAGTCTCAGTGGTGTTGAAATAAAGCAAGTTTTCCTAATGTGGCTTGATTTGGCAATGTGCTTCTGTTTATGACTGCCTCAGTTTGTGGATTAAACTGGATTTGTCAGTTACACCGTGTTTCAGGTTTGCTGTAGTAATAATGGTAAACGAGTTCTTCAGCCTCTGTATAAGCAAAAGGCATTTGGCAGCATGCCTGTCCTTTAAACAGTTCTGTGTATGTGTTGGATTTGACCAATAGAGGGAGTGTCAGAAGCTAATGGTCAGATTATGTCTCCCTTCTAGTCCAGTCCTGAGTGAAATAAAATGGAATAAAGAATGAATTAAAATGAGCTGTTACAAATAAAAACTTACTATGCAGTCCCTTTTATTCTGTTTGCAGAATAGAAGTAGAGTAAGTGTTCTGAGTAGCATACACCAATTGACAAGAAATCTTTCTTTTGGGCTTTTTGCCTAGAGCTAGTCCTAAGCAAAACCAGATTCTGTAACTATTTAAAAATTTAACAGCCATTTCCTATAATTGTTCTTTATTCTTATCCCATATCGCTTTTCTTGAACAGTACAAACCATGTAACATTACAGTGTGGTGTATTATTTAGCTGCTTAGATTAATAATTAGGTAAATAGCTATCACATAATATAAATATACCTTTAAAAAATTGTTTTACAAAATTGACCTTTAGGGAAAGAGGATAACTAAAATTGCTGGTGAACTGTAGCATTGCTCGAAGAAGCCTTTGTAGCACCTTTGCACACACACCGATTAGCCATAACTTCAAAATTAGCCATAACTTTAGCAGGTGCCTAATAATGTATTGGTCATGTTTGTCATGTTCCTCAGACCATCCCTGAACATTTTCTTTGCAGTGGCAGGTGAAAGCAGCCACTACCATTGGGGAAAACTATGTACAGTGTTTAGGCAGGTGGTACAGTGTCAAAGTAACATTCATTCATGAATACCAGGAGATTCCCAGCAGAACATTGCCCAGAGCATCGCACTGCCTCTGCTGGTTTGCCTTCTTCTCTTAGTCCATCCCCTCCCCTGGTAAGCATCCCACACACTCCCAACTCTTCATGATGAAAAAAAAAATGTGATCCACATGTCAGTCACAGCTTCATTCCTCAATGGTCCAGTTCTGATGATAACACACACCTACAGTAGGTGTTTTAAGCAGTGGACATAGGCTCGCATGGGCACTCTGACTGGTCTGTGGACACAGCTTATATGCAACTGTGTGCTGTGGTGTGTTCACGTATGACAAATGGTCATTTTCACTTTAACAAGTTGTTGCCTTCGCTCCACACTTGCATCAGTAAGACTTGAGTGCCCATGATCCTATCTCTTTTCAGTTGGTTGTCCTTCCTTGGACCACTTTTGGTAGGTACTAGCCACTGCATGGGAACACAGACCTGCTGTTTTGGAAATGCTCTGGTCATCAAAATCTAACCCTTGTCCAGTCAAATCTATTGTGTGTGTTTCACGTCAACTTTTGTTGTATAATTTCCCACCCCTTAACAGATGTGATTGTAGCAAATTAATAAATGTTATTTACTTCATCTGTTATAGGTTTTAACATTATGGCTGATCCATGCAGACAAGTAAGGTTTTAAGTGGTCAAGGTCAAGTGGACGCAAACCGTCTCTGTAGAACAGTGTTGAAGGAAAGGCGGAGGAGGCAGTGTGATGCTCTGGACAATGATCTGTAGGGAAACCAATTTCATGTGGATGTTACGTTGACTTGGCCTCCAAATACCCTGACCTTAATCCAGTCTACGGGATGTGCTGGACAAACTTGTCCGACCCATCTTGCAGTTTACAGGACTTAAGGATTCTGCTGCTAGGTGCTTCCAGTCAAGTGTAGTACATAATTGAGCAAATAAAATCCTACCATTTTCTGTGTTCTGTGACAATGCTGCCATAGACATATACTGGCAGTTGAATGGGCTGTAGTAAAGTAAAGTGGCCCCTTATAGTCACATGTGAACACACCACAGCACACAGTGTGAAAAGTGTGAAATTCTTTTTCTGCAATTACGTGAAGCAGTGGGCTGCTACTAACGAGGGATGTGTGTGGGGACAATACCTTACTCAAGGTTACCTCAGTGGTGCCACTAGCAGTCCTGGGATTCAAACCTGCAACCTTCTGTTTGCAGGGACAACTCTCTAACCACCGGGCCACCAGCTGCCTCGGGGCCAGTCATTTTAAACATTACACTCTAACCAAAAGCCACATGTTGGCTCATGAGATGTGTGCCTCGCTAGGCCTCCCCTGGTCAACTGTAAGTGCTATTATTATGAAATGGAAGTGTCTTAAGAGCAACAGCTCAGCCACAAAGCAGCAAACCACGCAAACGCACATAGCTAGCACGAAAATCGTACATAATCTTTTACATCACTCCCTACAGAGTTCCAAACCACCTCTGGAAGAAACATCAGCACAAGAACTCTGCACTTCTTGAAATGGATTTCAGTAGCAGTCCAAGTCTGACAAATGCTCTAAACTGAATGGGCACAGACACTCTCCAAAGTCTTCCCAGAAGAGTGGAAGCTGTTACAGCCACAAAGGTGGGGCAAATACATATTACTACCAGAGGCTTTAGAATGGGATTTCCAGCAAATGCATATAGGTGTTATGGTCAGGTGTCTGCATACTTTTGTCCACTCAGCGTAATGTTGAATTGACGGCTGTCCTCCACAATATTTAACCGTCATCTTTTTGTAAACAATCAAATGAAAAAGCACAGGAGCTAAATGGGCAAATTCGGGCCTGTACTGCTGCATTGCCCTCACTATCACATTCCGCACTCCTACTCTCCCAAACAGAGGATTTGCTTGATGACAGACAACTGAAAAGGGATATTTGCTGAGCGTGCGCTCACACCCTAGAAAAGAGCTATTTATAGACTCACTAGGCCAGAGCTCTTTGATTCTCTTGATGCCGCCTACTCTTGTTAAGGAAAGCCTGCTTAAGTGTAAGACTGTGTATTTTACTCACCGATTGTATTCTGTAACAACACTTCACTGGTGCTCTCGCTGCAAGTAGTAGAGCAGCCCTTTAATAATAACATGATTGTTAAGTGGGATAAAAAGACACTATCATAAAACTGATTATGAGAAGTTGTGCCATGTATACTTATACGAGTAAAAGGAGCAATTATAAAACAGGGAAAGTGTTATTTTCCAAGCTAATGAGCTGGAATAGCTAAAAAAAATATTCTACTGTCAACTGGTAGCTGGATCAAGAAGTACCGGATGGGACATTTTGTTGTAATTGCTGCTTTTCAAACAATGAATAGACTATGTCAAGTGAATATGAGAATGTAATCCCATTACCTGGCAGCAGGTCCAAACCTTCGCACACTTCTATAACCTAAGAATAAATGGTCTTTTATACTGTAGTCTATGAAGTAGGACTGTGTAACTTATACGATATTCATTATCACACCATTAGTATTGCAGTATGTGAATGAGACTCTAACCTATCAGTCTTTTTTAACAGTTCCAGGTGAATGTTAGTGGGTGTTTTGATGAATTGAGGCAAACATGTAAAGGTCTTATTATTTTGTCAATCTTCTACCATTAAAGACACTCATTTGCCAAGGGCCCATTTTATTTTACATCTTATTTCTGTTTCATTTGTAAAAGTTTGTGTTAGTTTGTATGACACGAATTATAAATATAATTCACCATTCATCACATTTCTTTCTTACATCACTATTTTCCGACCTCTGTATATTTGGAATTTAAAAGATGGTCTCTTGTAAATGGTCTCTTTTCTGATTGGCTGCCTTGCAACACTTTAACATTACAGAGCATGGCTAATCTTCTGTAAGCTGCATAACTAGATATTTGTAAATGAGCTTATTTTCCATATATGGAGTGTAAGTATGGTGGAGTGAATGTACATGTTAAAACTTTAACATAATGTGATTATATGGGACTTTTAATTCATTGAAAGACACTGGAATTACTATATGTAGCAGGATAATGACGGTCCTGATATTTTTCCATATTCTGCAGCCCTGGTGGAAAGCAACTGAATAATAAGGCCTTAAATGTTATGAATTTGGTATTTAAATAATGTGCACTTTTTATAATGGGTTGTTTCGTTTATTGGAATGTTTCAATATCTGTGGGTTAAGACTAAACAATTTGAACATCTTCTGCGCCTCCATTCGATGCGAGAAAGCAGTTTATTGATAATCTAGCACAGATATTTACCTTTGTTTTTGCCTTGTGAAAACCATAGAATATGTGAAGATTTTTATCACTGGGTGTGGTCACTAAATAACATTAAAAGAGGCTCCAATAATGACAAATGGGTTTTCCAAAAATAGCTGCCTGTGTTTATATGGTGTTGGTATCGATTTACAGTGATTCATTTTTTGTTATGGGTGAAATGGATCTCTTCAGGTTCCTATTTTCACCTTCATGAAACATGGGTGTGACAGAAACAGTCACTGAGGAGTGACAGCGATGGGTGTCTATGTCTCCATCTCACCATGGCGGTGTTTCGCCACTCCCCTCTACTACCTTGGAGACAAATCCAGACAGCAGTTGTGCTTTAATCTCTGTGTGGGTGACAGAGACAGGTTCCTCTTTCATTCTTCACACTGGTTAGTGGAAAATGGTCAGGATGCAGCATAGATTCCTTTTGTATGAGGGGATTTTAACTCGGCTCCTGTTGGTGCGGAAAAATATCAGCCATTTCATTTTTTCCCAGTGAAGTGATGCATTGCAATTCTTTACACAACTAATTTGAGGATCAATATTACCAATCTCGCAGTTTCATTTCTTCCCAAGTGCGAACTTTCCAAATCTCTGGAAAGTATTATTAGCGTCTCCACATTGTCCACATTCGGCGGGAAACAACATTTATTCACTTTGGGATTCCAAATTATGTGGAACCAGTTATGTCTGTACATCACAGAATGGTATAAGTACTTGACTGCTCTACATACACAATGCACACGTCATCCTAGTCATGGAGACTGATGTTATAGCAAACCTTGGAATCGATTAAAACGTTTCCTTTTCCATTTTTTTGTTTTTCCGAAACATGCCAGACCGTTTTCCATGACACATGATATAACATATCAAAGTTCCACTGCTTGGCTCGAGCGCACATGTTGGGATTGGAAAAACCAAAGTAGGTTAACGCTCTAAACCCAGACAACACTAGCTCAGAGAGCAGGTCAGTGCTGGTGGAAACTGTGGCATGAACTTGGAAAAACTGGGTTCTTCGAGCAAAAACGGAAGTGCAAACTCGGCCGTCTGGAAGAGCGCATTTTCCCCTCGCTTCAACTCAAGCCGTGTTCATTTACTCATTCATAATATAGGTTGCATAAGAGTGCTGTAAGAGTGCAAGAATGTACATCTGGTAGACGACGCTCTCACTGAGACACCAGTTCTCCCTCCCACCTTCTCTAAACGTGTTCTAAAAATTGTGGTTACTCTCTTCAACCCCCCAAACCCCCGCCCCACCTCCGTCTCTCTTTCAACCACTGACGAAGTTCAGTTCAGAGCAGACTCTTAATTACATTTCTGATGTTCAGAGTTTCCTATGCATCAGTCTGGGGCTCACGTCACCAACGCCACTGCTGTCTCAGTCGCGGCCTACAATGTAAAGCAAAGAGAACACTTACATTAGGCTCTTCCATTTAAATCTATGCTTTCTAAGAAAGAAGGTCAAAGTTCTTCAGGCTATGTATATGTTAATTGGGCCACAAATTAAAGAAGCATTTGAATGCTTAATTATTTGCAAATCATTTCATTGTGGGCCATTGTAGTAACATAAGTATATAACATGTAACAAGCTGGTGGCTGAGTGTTTGGGGTGCTTGCCCTGCAATCAGAAAGCACCTCTGAGATTCCCTTGAGCAAGATACTGTCCCCACACACTGCTCCCCAGACGCTCCTGGCTGCCCACTGCTTCACTTGGTGAATGAGTTAAATACAGGGGAAGAAGAATCATACATATAAAATATATGGTATATATTAACCTGCTGTTTTTGAAAATGGCACTATGGGGTGAAGGGTTCTGCTATTATTACAAGTATCCAAACAGTTTAAGTAGTATAAGCACTGTAGAATCCTCTTTACTAAAAGTCTTTGGTGAGTATTAGCAAGCCGTCCCTGTTTATAATTGGCAAACTCTTCATATACAGAGAGGGCAGTGTGAGAGGCATGCAGGACATACATTTGAATGCAGCTCAGTGTCTCATGGCACAGAATTTTCCAGCATAAACTTTTTTTTAACAGTCGAGCCAAGGAGGCCTGCTCCGTGCTCTAAGCCTTGCGCTCCATGTCGTTTATCTTGGCTCCTGATGACATCCCAGAATTCTGCTGCTTCCTCCACAGGGCACTGAGAAAAAGCTGTTAATGTGCTGCATTAGGTTTTCTTGAAACATTTATTGCGAAGGTTTACCAGGGAGCCTTTAGTTGCCGGCACTAAGACTGTTTAGGACACATTAAGGCCTTTTGTCCACATGATACCGTCTGACTCTGAAAATCCAGTCATTCTTTTTCATTATGTTGCTGTATGTACAGCTGAGCATGTTTCTATGTATGTATAATTTTAAACAAATG
The DNA here is from genome assembly GCA_037974485.1 of Hemigrammopetersius urotaenia. NCBI lineage: Eukaryota > Metazoa > Chordata > Actinopteri > Characiformes > Alestidae > Hemigrammopetersius > Hemigrammopetersius urotaenia. The sequence continues at coordinate 6,067,255 of JBBPDC010000135.1, forward strand.
TTCTAATCTCTAACTAAACGTCCTTGCAGTTGTAGTCCTTACATCCACTGACACTCACCTGGAGCTGTGGAAGGCTCTCCACAAGATTTTGGAGAGTTTCTGTGTTTGGACAGGCACTGATGTTGGACTAGAAGCTCTGGCTCAGAATCTCTGTTCCAGTTCATCCCAAAGGTGTTGGATGGGGTTGATGTCAGGGCTCTGTGCGGCCAATCAGGTTCTTCCACACTGAACTCATCCAGCCATGGACTCTGCTTTGCGCACTGGGACAGAGACATGCTGGAATAGAAAAGGTTCTTCCCCAAACTGTGTCCATGAAGTTGGAAGCATGATGTTGTCCAAAATGTCTTGGTCTGATGAAGTATTAAAATAAAGCCCTTCACTGGAAGTAAGGGGCCTAGTCCAAACTGCGAAAAACAGGTGCCAATACTTTTGTCCACATAGTCTATCAAGCAAGGGCTCAAATGAGGATTGCTTCCCATAAATAAAGTAAACTCAATTCCGTGAACTTGCGCAAATCTTTTCAATGGGTCACTGCTGGGTTTTGCAGTGCTGACTATGCCACCCAAAGGCCAGAGCAAACACCAGTGTCATGTTAAGATCGGCCAGAACAGTAAAAGCACTCAATGACTCAAGTAGAAATAACATTAGCTACCAAAAAACAACTTGAGTGGGAGTTTTAAAAAAGCCTCAAGTAACCTTGTAGCCACGAGTTCCTTGTAGTCTTGGTGCTGAACCAGTGGAAGAGAATTAGATAAGAGAATTAGATAAGTATAAAACAATATAAATTATAATAGAATATAATTTTGCAGGTATTATACACTATATGGACAAAAGTATTGGGACTCACCTGTTTTTCAGGCTTTGGGCTTTGCCCCTTACTTCCATTGAAGGTAATCTTAATGCTTTAGTATACCAAGACATTTTGGACAACACCATGCTTCCAACTATGTGGACACAGTTCTGGGAAGAACCTTTTCTATTTAAGCATAACTGTGATGAGTTTGGTGTGGAAGAACTTGACTGGTCCGCTCAGAGACCTGACCTCAATCCCATCCAACATCTTTGGGAGAGAGACTGGGAGCCAGGCCTTCACGTCCAGCATTAGTACTTCAAAAATGCTCTACAGAATGAATGGGCACAAATTCCCACAGAAATTCCAAAATCTTGTGTAAACCCTTCCAAGACGAGTGGAATCAGTATTAAAGTCGGGGATCAGCTCCTTATTAAAGTGTATGCATTTTAATTGTAAGGTTATTAAAGTCTCTGTTGGTGTAATGACCCAATACTTTTGTCCATATACTGTAAGTCTACATTGCTTATTACATTTACCGCATTTATCAGACGCTTTTATCCAAAGCGACTTCCATTCTCTACCTACAGGGGGCAGTCTCTCCCTGGAGCAACTTGGGGTTAATGGTCTTGCTCAGGGACCCAGTGGTGGTTTGTTGAAGGTAGGATTTGAACCCATGACCTCTTGGTCTGGGGGAAAGTATCTTACCCACTGAGCTCCCTCCACCCCTTATCAAATGAGTAGTATGAGCAAAGCTATTGATTGATTTCCTTCCATTCTACCTTCTCTCAGAGTCAACAGCTGGATCGTGACTAAAGTCCATGCTGTTTGAGCGGTGCAGGTTCTCTTCCAGATGTAATATTGCTCCCTTACAAGTGCAAAAATGTCCACCCGCGAGACGAATGAAATCAATTAAATTCGTGTATGTAACGAAGGTGTTCAAATCACTCAATTTTTATGTCTCTAACAACTATACTTTTCTCTCACACTCAGTCTCAGCATTTACCCCCTTTCTTCTCATGGATTTCTCCCACCAGACACAATTCTCTCCTTTTCTTCTCATGGATTTCTCCCACCAGACACAATTCTCTCCTTTTCTTCTCATGGATTTCTCCAGACCAGACCCAAGTCTCCGCGTTTCTCATGGATTTCTCTCACCAAACCCAATTTCTCCTCTGTTCTCTCAGACTTTGTATTTCTCTGCTCATGGCTGGCGTGAACCCCAAAGCCCACTTTAGTTGGGTTCTTTAATGCATACATTTAAAGCATGGCTCCTGTTTTCATTTTTTTCATTTTCTCGACTCCCCCCTCCCTCCCTTCCTTCGCCTTCTCTTCGTCTGATTTTTCTTCTCTCGTTCCCCACAATGAAGCTCTTGTGTCTGAGAGGGGAGCCGCAGAAAACGGGCTTTTTTGGCGCGCGCGCCCGCAGCTCGAGACGTCATGGATTCCTGCGCGCGGGCTTCGCAGGAAAAGCCCCGAGTCTCCAGCATGGAGCCGCTCCAGGTTTCCATGGCGAAGAGCACAAACAGGAGGAAACACTGAGGGAATCCCGTTATTTTACAGCATTGCACCATTATAAACAGGCGGCGCGGGGAAGGAAGCGGCTCTCCAGTCTCCAGTCCCCTCCGAGCAGGGCAAAGCGGCTCAGTCTTTTAACTTCAGATTCACTCTTACTTTTTAAAAACACTTTCAGCTTTCAGGACTATATTTTTTCTCTGTCTTGCTCTCTCTCTCTCTCTCATCATTTTGACCTGCTATGAACTGAAGGACGAAGCTACTTTTTAATACATTTATTTCACTATCACATTTTTTTTTCCTTTTTTAATTATTTTTTGCTAATTTTCCAAATGTTTAGAGAGACTTGGAGGTTGGCACAGTACCACAACATGAGGTCGATGGATCAAGGTATGGATGGGCGCGTGCTGAAGTGTTGTGATTAAACTGGTAATCAACGTATTTGATATTTTTTTTGTACAACAGATTATTATTCATATTATGATGATTATTATCGTTGTTATAGTTGTTATTGTTACTTTTATGAATATTACATGTGCATTTCAGAATGAAATATTATTATTGTTTCAGTTTTTGCAAGAATTAAATGTAGATTGTTTCAAATTACTATTTTGTGCGTTGCAATTGCTTTTTTTGTTGTTGAAGCATGGCCTGAATTCTCGAAATACACTTTTGGCTGTGAACGGCTGGATCAGTTGGGCTCGTGCTGTTCAGATTCTCCTCTAAATAATGCAGGATTAACTGCCTATCTGTGTCTAGATGGTCTTTAAAAGGATCCACCTTGCTCCACATTGGTCTGGTTCCTCTGCTCCACAGTGGTCTGGTTACTCTGCTCCACAGTGGTCTGGTTACTCTGCTCTATAGTGGTCTGGTTCCTTTAGTCCACAGTCTGGTTCTCTGTTTAGGCCAGTTTTACATACAGTTGTGCGTTTCGGGGGGTGGTGGGGGGTAGTAAGGGAGTTCTGGGCTTTAACGTGGTGTCTTGCTCTCCGAGGAGCTCTGAGGTCGTGTTACAGAGGGAGGACCCGTCAGGGAAGCCCTCGTGCTTTTATAGGACTGTTTGGACGCCCACGCGTGCTTGCTTACGTCTGAGGTGCTCGCGGGAGGGACCCCGTTAAAACCTTCTCCACATTACAACACTGTCCTCTCAGAAGAATTCAGTTCCTCTCAGGCTCCAGCAGTGGAAGCGTGCAGATGAGGCTGGTTTCTGGACTCACAAATTTGGTGACATCCATCCGTCTTAAAAGACATGCTGCAGATCCAGGTGGGCTTTATCTGAGGGGTAAAATGAGCATGTGATGTGTGGGTAGACTGAAAAGTGTTTGGTATTGTGCTTTAAATAGAAGAACATTTTGGCATAATAATAATAAACATATTAATAAGAAGAAAATGGTAATACACTAAATGGACAAAAGTATTGGGACACCTGACCATTCCAGCAACATGGACTTTAGTATGGAGTTGGAGCCATAACGACTACCACTCTTCTTGGAAGCCTTTCCACATTTCTGAGGTCAGGCACTGATGTTGGATGAGAAGGCCTGACTTGCAATCTCTGAGGATGAGGTCAGAGCTCTGTGCGGGCCAGTCCAGATCTGTATTCAGTAATTAAGAGGTGTGTCCCAATACTTATGTCCTTATGAATTCTTCCGCACCAAACTCATTCAACCATATCTTTATGGACTTTTTGGTCATGCTGGAATAGAAAAGTATATTCCCCAAAGCCTGTACACTGGAAATGTCTAGGATGTATTCTTGACTTTGTGTTCACTTGGTGGGTCTGGTGCGAGGGGTCACGGTCATTGCAATGGTCTGCAAGGGTGTGTCCATCTTCAATGGCACCTGTGCTATAATATGTTTCGTGCAGCTGTCACTGTGGCACGGGCAGGTCATTGATGGAGTGTTAAACATTAGTCTAAAAAATTTAATGAGCAATGTCTGTAACAGTGAGGAGCAGTGTTTCTTGTGGGACACCCGGGGGCAGCAGTGTGCAGGGTCACAGCCTGAAAGTTAAACGGGAGGGGGAAAAAAACAGAAAAACGTGTTCCTTATAATAACTGTAAGCTATCAACAGGAGGCCTCAGTCCACCACGACTGGGTGTCATTAGTTATCACGTAGGAAAAAAGACACGCCTTTCAGGAGAGCTCAGGCTGCATCACGCTCACACCGTGGACCCACCAACATCACCCACCTTCAGCTCCAGGCTCTGCAGGGTGGTTTTGGCTCGGTTTTATTCACCTGCAACCCCCTACTCGTTTCATGGTCCTGCCTTAAGCCTCGCTTGTCTGGCCAGATGAGCTCTTTTTACGGAGAGAAAGACTGCAGTGAGTTAGTAGGGCTGGCTGGGGACCTCAGTCAAGTCACCTGTCCGGATGAGCTGGAATTTGATTACCTGTTTGACTATGAGCCGCCTTGCAGCGAGATTTCCTCGGGAGAGCCTAAAGGTTGGTTGTCTCTGAGTCGTTTCACTCTGATCTCCTGAGAATCAGAGTAAAAAACATCCTGCTTTTTCCTGTGAATGGCTGTACATTTGCATTTGCTGACCAGATATGTAAATCGTTTTTAGTCTTTGTCCTTTATTGCAGGTTTTACATGTCATTTTGTGCAGCCAGTAGCATTCATTATAGTGTAACACATAAAGATGTGTGTGTGTGTGTGTGTGTGCGCGCGCGCGCGTGCATGTGTGTGCGCGCATCAATTCCTCATTGCAATTTTGTGTTCCTCGTTTATATTTTTAGAGGCTGACACTGTGTATCAACTTTAGAAACTGAAGAATGTCTGAATCATGCAGGATAGTTGGTTTGGCGCTTTATCACTTGATATGTTGGCTGATGCGTGTTCAAACGATATCAAAAGCATTTACGGCACTTCATTTGAATAAGAGATCTCTCCTGTTTTTAGTGTTTACGTTTCTTTGAATTCTTTTATTTTTATGTTCCCTTTTGTATTGCATGGAGACACCATTCACTATATGCCTTATATGTTTCCCAAACCCTGTTTCTACATGTTCTCTTCTCTCCCTCTTTAGATGAGATCAATCTCCCCCCACACAAAGTTATCAGCCCCCCCGGGAGCCTCCCGTACCCCTTGGAGGAGCCCTCTCCTTATGCTGACGCTGGCTCAGAGGCTGTATCTGGCTATGAGAAGCTGGAGGCGAAAAATTACTTGGAGCACACCAGGCCTCACGGGCAAGCCCTGAGTCCAAGGATCGAGATCACCCCGTCCCGTGAACACTACAATCATGGCCATGACTTCCTCCAGAACCACCTGGTGAACACCAGCCCAAGACCCACACTCACTGTGCCCGGCCAAGACACCACAATCTACCGAGAGCCTCTCTGTCTCAGTCCGGCCAGCAGCAACTCCTCTGCGTCGTGGCATTCTGAGACCTACTCACCCTTCGCTTCACCCTGTGTGTCCCCCAGCAGCGGACAGGCGGTGAGTGGGGAGCTGTGCCCTCGCCTCCAAAACATCCACACAGGCTCTCCACGCACCAGTCCAGGCACCTCACCCCACACCAGCCTGGCTGACGACGGCTACCTGGGCCGTTCCCCTTCCCCCAGGCCTGGCTCTCGCTCCACCTCCCCCCAGGGCAAGCGCACCTACGACATGTACAGAAATCCCAACCTGGTACCTGGGGCTCGTTCACGCAGCCCCTCGCCCCATGGCAGCCATGACAACCACCACCCCACCAGCCATTACAGTTCCAGCAACCTACCAGAGGTCATAAATGGGTTTGGACAACCTGGTTCAGTTCCCACCAAGATAGTCAAAACCAACCAGCAGCCCTACACTCTCTACCCAGACCATCATTCCGAGAGCTACCTGGTGTCATGTGATCAAGATATCAAGACCAAACCAGAGCCCTTCTTTGTCATTCCTTCCATCTGGCCCAAGCAATTGGTGCCTGGAATCTGCAGGTAGATGTGAGACCAGCTCATTAATGAATGTTTAGTTTTTAGCTGGAGTCAGGGTGGTGTTTACACTGCTTCACATAGATACTGATGTAAAGAAAAAAAAAGAATAACTTTTCCTTCTTATCAACAGTCTAGCCATTCTCTCACATATTCAGAGTCACACATAAACTTCTCAACACATAATAATAATAATAAAAATGTCATGTATCTTAGTTTAAAGGTCACATATAATGAGAAACTATATATTTCTAAACTGTTTAAAGAAACAATTCTTTCTATATGCATGCAAACACTTTCATAAAATCCACACAGGTAAGCTTATATCATTTTTGAACGAAGCACAGTTCAGAGCAACCAATCAGATTGTTTATATGTCTCAGTCTAAAAGGTACAATAACAAAAGCCTCTTATTGATTTTGATACATTAACCCACACAAATGACATAAATGGACTTTAAGATTCCCCCAAAATGAAGATCACGCTGGAAAAATTCCATACTGAAAGAAAAACATTTCTTTAGAAAAACATTGGTTTTGTAGTGAACACTAAGGTTCATGGCTTAGATATCCCAGGAGTGTCCTGCAGATGTGTTTTATTAGTAGAACAATAATAGATTCAAAATTCGAGATGTTTATTTGTCACATACACAGTTATACACGCTCAGCGTGCAGCAATATAAATATAGTAACATAGTAACTGTAGACTACATGTATCTGAATATTTACAATAGAGTTCTTAGATTACAATACAATAGTTTGGATGCTTTGTGAGATTTTTTGTTAAAAAAGACTCAAAGTCCATGAATTTCTTCTTTAGTATCCCTGTGACCTCTCTGCCTCCGCTGGAGTGGCCTCTTCCCAGGCGCACAGAGCAGTATGAGTTGCACATTGAAGTGCAGCCCAAACCCCACCACAGGGCCCACTATGAAACAGAGGGGAGCCGTGGGGCCGTCAAAGCTCCCACTGGGGGTCACCCAGTGGTCCAGGTGAGTTGTTTCTGGCAGGCTGTGCGTGTGATGGTATTTCCTTGTCATTATGCAGTGAGAAGTGACATTGCCTCAGGTCAGGGCTATGGAAATCTCAGTCAGATTCTTTATGTGTGTTCATCTAGTGTTTGAGTTATACCGCACCCATTATTAACTTTCTCTCTCTGTCTCTGTCTATCTCTCTCTCTAAATCCATGCATGTAGTTGTTCTGCAGAGGGCTGTAACTCTGGTATGCAAGAGTCAAAGGACTGCAGGGATTGACTTGGTTTGTTTTGGAAATATTTTGCCCCTTATTAACATGTGGTGTAGGCAAGCTGTCGTGAAATGTTTAAGATATTCTTCCGAGTGGAGATCGGGCTGGAGAGATTGTGTACTCACATCCTGGCAACCTTTTTTTGGTCCACCTCTCCAATATCTTGATCTCCAGGTTGTTTACCTCTTAAAGTTTGGTGTTCCCTCAGCAACAGCTTACTTTAGAGCTGCTTGTTTCTTTTTTCTTGCCCAGTGTAAACTGTCTTTGGTCTTCTCAGCATTGATGGCTAGTATGCTCCTAATGTCAAGACTCTGATATAGCAGGCCTTGGCAAAGCCGGTGTGTTTATGGCTTTCCTTTCTCCTGCTCATACTATGGTCCAAGCTGTACGCTGCAGCCAATCGCAAGGCTGGGAGTCGCTCAGAGCCGGGGGAACTCTGCCTCTGCCTCTCCCGCCTCGCTCATACTTCGCCCACCTCTGAGTCACAGCTTGCCTGCTCCCATGGTGACCAGGTTCTCAGATGGCCCATGTAAACTGCAGTGTTTGTTCAGTTCACCCCAAGGAGCTACTGTCACCTGTGCTTTGAGAGCTTTTAGAGGCTAGCATGGACAAAGCCAGTGTTTACAGTTTTATTAATTGTATGAAACGTTCTCAGATGACCCTGTCATTTACTACAGTTAGGGAAAAATCCCAGCTTACCATGGGTCTTTTCAGAAGGAATGATATTTGTTGCTTTTACGGTCACAAAGACAGCCTCCCATATTCTGACTGCAGTTTTATCCACGATGAGTTTGTTCGCAGTGTTTCTGCTCAAGCATGAAATGTGATCCGTTTCAGTTTATTTGCAAAGGGTTTAACCCCTGTTCATGTTTCTTTTAGTGGGTTGGGTAATTTTAGTTGCTTCTTCATGCTTTGTGGTTTTTGCACACTTCCTTCCGATGTAGTCTCTACATCAAAAATTTGTCGTTTGGTGTGTGTGTCTGTCTGTGTCTGTATGTATTTTTGTATTCCCTTGTACACATGTCCTTCTCACAATTCACATGACTCAGTTTTCTCAAAATCTGGATTCAAGCATGAAAGGAAAGGCTTCTGGTTTGGTGGTAACGAACAAATTCTTTAAATTCTTTTTTATCTTTTTTTTTTATCATTTATAATTACGGATGCACAATACATCGCAAATTTACCATCATCGCGATATCAACATGCGCAATATACATATAGCGAAAAAATATACATATAGCATTTATTGACTGAACTGCAATGAATGGTGTTTTTCCAAATCTCTTCACCCAGTGCCACAGAGGGCGAAAAAAAAATCACTGGGCAGTTTCTTCATCTTTTGTGCTACTGTTATAGATTGTTCCTTTTGCAATTTTATTTCTGGCCCAGTACTTACTAAAATTTAAATTATGTTTACATTTATTTAAGATTTAAAATTATTTAAAAAATACTTATCGCATGTGATATCGCCATCGCAACACTCAACAACATTATTGCATACCGCATGTTTTCCTAATATCGTGCAGCCCTAATTATAATGTCAAAGGTGAAAAAACGGAATAAAATAAATAGAAACGTACTGATAATTTAAGTACTCATAGACCATAAACTTCCACTTGTTGCTTATTCACCATAAACTTGAAAACTAAATACAATGATAATGGAAGGACAGAGGGGCAATCAGGGATCCGGCTGATACTTTTAAAATGACAGATCCTTTCGCATATTTTAATTCATTTATTGTTGCACAGTCTGCACTGTCTTTATATAAAATACTAGGTCATGTTTTGCATATGGAAATTCTCCTGTTCGCCTTTGTGTCAAACAGGGGAAAAAGCGAACGTTTATCTGAAGACCTTAAGAAAACAGAGCCTACCAGACCTGCAGACCTCAACTAGGTCAACTGGAATTGAACATATAGATCCTCCAGTTTGTTCAAGGAGGTTATTCAGGGTAAAATACAGGGTAAAATACATTAAAACTAGAAGGACATGAGAATCATGGAGAAATTTGATATATGATCGTCTTCATATTGGAAGCAGACTGGCCAGAGAATGGCTGTCACAGAGAGCTTTCTTGAGGAGCCATCAGTAGTGACTGATGGATTTCCTTCAGTCTCTAAGGGAGTCAAAACTGCAAAGATAAAACATCTGTGGCCTGTAACACTGCACAGGCCCTGCTGGATGACATTCAAGGTTGAAAGAGATACTCAGGTTTCCTGCAGTGCCTCTGTTCCACCATACAAGCAGAACTAAAGTTAAATGAGTACACTGTCAAGAACCCTGTATTCCAAAAGTTGGCAATTAAGCATAGAAATTTCGTGCAAAGGATAAGATTTAGTATAGGAGAACAGTATCTCAGGTTCTGTAAAGGAAATTGTGTCATATGTACCTTATGTCATAAAATAATAATGAAAACTTCCGTAAGTGCAAATAGGACTGTATAACTTTTTTGTGTGTGTGTATGCTTCAGCTGCATGGATACCGAGGCAAAGAGCCGCTGGGCTTGGAGATCTTCATCGGCACGGCTGATGAGCGGATCCTGAAGCCTCACGCCTTCTACCAGGTCCACCGCATCACAGGCAAGACTGTCACCACCACCAGCTATGAGAAGTTGCTCCACAGCACCAAGGTCCTGGAGATCCCACTAGAGCCAAAGAACAACATGAAAGCCATGTGAGTAAAACGTTTATTTCGAGACAACTTCTTTCAGTTGCATATTTTAACATTATTGTATAAGCCCTCACTGGAGTGTTAACTCATCACTTTTCGATACGCCGTGTCCTAGAATTGATTGTGCCGGGATTCTGAAGCTGAGGAACGCTGATATCGAGCTGAGGAAGGGTGAAACCGACATTGGGAGGAAGAATACCCGTGTAAGACTGGTATTTCGCGTGCACATACCCCAGCCAGGAGGCCAACATGTGTCTCTCCAAGTGGCATCGCATCCTATTGAGTGTTGTGAGTAATCATTGCCTTCACATAGCGTCTCCATACAAAAGCTTTATTTATTGCAGAATCCAAATAGAGCTACATTATAGATCAATAAGGATTTTTCCTTTATATACTCCTAAAGGGTATTTTTCCAGTTTAATGGAGCAAGCAGAAAAATGGTCCTGGCAAGAGTACCTACTCTTCACATCAGTTGGTTTGATGTAAAGAAGTCCTGAAAGTAGATTAAACATAGTCTCTGAACCACAATTTATTAGAATGAGACTTAGCCTCTTAAATAAGACATTGTTCAAACAGCACAATCTGCTGTTTTCACAGTTATCTTATGCATTCAGGCAGTCATTAGAACCACAGTGTCACTGCTGAGCTTAACTTCGCTGTTTAAAAAGTATTATTCACCTGACTGACTCAGATCACAGTGAGCCTCACACATCTGTTCAAAGGTCACTGCTATTTGCTTCAACTACATTTGCTTCAGCGGATATTGAATCGGAGTTGTAAGGTGATAAGCCCCCAGAAGCTGGTTGCTGGTCTCATCATGTCTGCAATTAACAGCTTGCATTTGCTTTTGATAAAATAAGAGCAAGTACTCAGACCCATACGGTTTTGATTTAGCATCTTTTACCATCAGCTAGTAAACACGCAAGATTACCAGGGACTTCTGCACTGCAGAAACTTGCTTGCTGCACTTCTAATAGCCATGGTTCACACGTATATGCCACTATTTTCTGCCGTTCTGCCAACTTTCTTCTGACATTGAACTTTTGAGTAAATGGTCATTATAGCTGTGTATATATCATATTTACAGATGTTATGGAGGCAGAGCATATGAGAGAGCCGATCCTGGGGTTTTATGAGTTTATAATAATTGATTTCAACTGGTAAAAGTAATCGATTTGCAAAAATCCAGAACATGCTGCTTCATGTTCAGTGACAGAATATGTAGGCAACAAAGACACATTCATATATGCCTGTTTCAAACTGTAGAATCCATTCACTGTTGATTGTGCTCATGCCACTCGATTCTGACTGAGGTTTAGCCACGGGATTGAGGTTGAGCCACTTGTTCCTGGTTGAGGTTAAATGTGCACATGCGACTGGATTCCAATTGAGGTTAAATGTGCTTGAGCCACAGTATCCTGATTGAGATTAAATGTGCTCAAAACATGGTAAGGCAAAACTTAGGTAAGGCAACAGAGAGGTTTGTGATAGCCCACTAAATGACAGATTGAAAAACATGACAGGGAAAAATAAAAACAAGCTCTCTGGACATGACCAACTTATGGACCACACATAAGTGAGCACCTGGCTGATGAATGAAAGACACTTTTGCTGCATGGAAAGACACCATTTGTGCTGATTAACTGATTAAAGCATTTTAATTGAGTGCATACGGCTGGATTTTCAGTTTCGAGAGTCAAAGTATGAAAAGCATGAGCGATTGCACATCTAATTTTAACAGAAGTCTTCATATTGAAACTAATTCTGCACTGCATTTATGTTAAATGATTGATGTTAAGGCATTTTCTACTTCAAAGCCGTTTTTTGTTCATAGAGAAGTCACTGAGCTTAACTTCACTTAACATGAACCCGGTATTAAACTGTATTAACATAATTCAAAGTAATAGTCATACAAACAACATACAAAATGTATAGATATACTTCAGAATAGTAGTCATACAGCCTCTATTCCAGTTAATAAATAGAGTTCATAAGCTTAATGTGTTCATTCTCCATAGCTCAAAGGTCAGCGCATGAACTCCCCATGGTGGAGAAGCAGGACATGGACAGCTGTTCAGTTCTGGGAGGTCAACAGATGATTCTGACTGGACAGAACTTCAGCGCTGACTCTAAAGTGATTTTCACTGAGAAGACCCATGGTAAGTAACATCTGGCAGGTTGGCAGGTGTGAACTTCATGCACAGTCTGCTTCTTTAGAAATCATTTAGAGCATTATCTGGGTATAACCTAAACTAATTTAGATAGATTTTCAGCGTCAAACATGACTTGAGCATGTATTCCTCAACATCATTTCCTTTCCTTTAATTTTTCACCAGCCTGTGTGTTTAAATATCGATTATTTGAGTGAACACAGAACTATAAATAAAACACTGTATGGACAAAAGTATTGGGACGTGTGATCATTACACCAACAGGTTTAATGACCTTGCATTCAAATACATAGGCCTCAATATGCTCCACAGTTTTCATTCTGTGGAGCATTTATGAGGTCAGGCATTGAAGCTGGATGGGGAAACCTTGCTTTGTGCACTGGGGCACAGTCATGCTGGAATAGCATCAAATTGTTTCCACAAAGTTGGGAGCAATGCCTTGTCCGAAATGTCTTGGTATACTGAAACATTAAGATTGCCCCTTACTGGAAGTAAGGAGCCGAGCCCAAACCCTGAAAAAATACGTGCTGATATTTGGCAGTTTTTATGCAATCAGCATTGGTTTGCCCTGAAATGTTGCATTAAATTCAGAGAAAACTCAATTCAGTTTCAATTTAAATAGCGTTACATATCAATATACATTATAAAATTTTTGAGGTACAAAGTAGCCTACAGTAGCCTAGTAATAGGAAGCATTAAATATGAAAACCATCAGCCATGAGGCAAAATTCTTAAAGACCATATTGATAAGATATGTTGCCCCTCATTCTCTCTCTCTCTCTCTCTCTCTCACGCTCACGAAGCAGCAGCATCGTGCTAAAGGATAAAGTTGCTCAGGACTATCTTGAAGAAAACTACATGCTTAAATGTGTGGTTACACTTCATGATTGAGGATGTCAATGCCATTTATAAAGAAAAGTCTTTCATATGTGGAAGTGGAAAATAGAACAGTTTGTCAACGTGTCTTGAAAAAATGTCTTATTTAGTGCGGTTAGCTCTCATTAAATGTTCCTGGGTCAGGCTTTCACAACGTAATCACTAGTGGCTTGTGCAGTCCTTGCATAGCATGCTCTGTGAAGTTTTTTTTTGTGATCAGTAGATTATGACGCCCTAAAAAAATACAAAAACAAAAAATAACCGACGTCACATATCAGCTGATCCTATATATAGGCGAAGGATCCATAAACACTGCCTCAAGCTCAGTCTCACATATCAGCATGCAGAAATGGCATTTGAATCGTGACCTTTCTTAATCTGCCTTGCCCACATTTGCATGACATTTAGATTTCTGATACAATGCTGTGTTATCCTTATGTTCAAACAGTCCAACAGACAGGCCTTTTTGTAGTGAAAGTGAATCTTTACCTACACGTCCACAGGGGGTTTATTTCTTTTAAACTGTTCTCAATTAATAATAAATGTAATTCAAAGAAGTGTGACTGACATTTTGAAAAATGTTTTCATAACTTGAGGCTTCATGTCTTTAACGACAAAGCCTGTCATCTGCAGGTGCCATTGTTATGGTGCGTTCAAACAAAGTGGTCATTCAAGCATAGCGGCCCCTGGCTGCATGAAGCAGATGGACTGTTACACGCTGCTGCTGCCCTGCCCTTTATTTGACAAGTTGTGATCGTTGTAGACAGGTGGTGAATGGCAGGTCTGTTCATAACTCAGACACAGCAGGTCAAATCAGGCACATTAAGTATACGATGAATTTCTAGAGCATACAGCGCGAGACTTTGTCATTACCTTTTTTTGTTTGGACTTGCTTGTTAACTTGTGAGCTACTCTTAAATTTTAGGTTGTTTTTGTTTCAAAAATTCCTAAATTATGCTGCCTGGTGTATCCAAGGTGTGCTGTCTTGTTTGTGTTTGTTGTCTGGTTTACATCTAGATTTTGTTTATGGTTCTCTGTGGTGTCTGGATACGGGTCTATGGTAAGGTGCTTAGTCTGCCGTGGTATAACTGTGACTCATAGAATCCAGTGACCGGCTGCTCTACACAAGGGAGGCTTTTAAATGGTTAGATGTGAACTCTCCTGGGTCTGGTTCAACAAGCAGACTCTCTCTCTCTCTCTCTCTTTCTCTCTCTGTCTCTCTGTCTCTCTCTCTGTCTCTCTCTCTCTCTCTCTGTCTCTCTCTCTCTCTCTCTCTCTCTCTCTCTCTCCGTATATACTTATACACACTTGCATCTATCACCTTAATCGTTTTTTCAATCTGGGGTTCCCTGCTGCATAATTTCTGTCTGCTGTAATGGCTAATTTTGAAGAAAAAAAAGAAAGAAGCAAAGAGCCAAGGAGGGATTGCCTTTGTTTTGGAGGGTTTCTCTGTATGACAAAGTGTTCTGGAACAGTACACTTCTCAAATCCCTCTGAATGGGAGACAGCTGTCTCTGGCCAATGCTCGTTTGGCTTCTCCCGATGTTGCAGTATGGAGAGAGCCAGAGACCAAGCCAAGCTGGGCTTCCATCCCCCAAAAACCTCCATGTTGAATTATATAAGAGAAAAAAAGGGAGCTTTGGAACAAACTGCGAACAAACAAAAATGCCAAGAAAGGAGCAGTCATCACCTGTCGTTAGTGAGATGAAGCAACTTGATCATAAAATGGTCTTAAGAAGTAAACCTGGCAGTGAGTGTGGAATCCCCCCTCTCTTCTGCTGACTCATTTGAGCCGTATGCATCTCATTTTGAACCCTGGTGGGGGTTTCCCACAATCACTGAAAATGATGTAAAAATGATTATGGCCTAATAAACAATCTGGTTATGTTTGGTGAGCAGTTTTGATCATTTCTCACCTATTCATCAGGATTCTTTTAGATGAAGATGTTATTATTGGTTCATTTTATTTTTCTAATGTTTAAGTGCATGATGACATGACAATGTTTTAATTCGGGTCACAAATCATTATACTTTGATAGCAGAGGGAAAAAAAAGATTTTTTTTTAATGTTCACGATTCATTGTGCCATAATATGACCAGGGACATGGTCATATACAGTGTAGTAAAAGACAATGTTCAATTTAGGTTCACTTTAATTACCATTCAAAATCACCCACTGTGGGATAACTGTCATTAACATTCACAGGTTTAACTGGCTGTCCATTTAGTTGCTCTACATTGAGGTGTTAGAGGAAGTGGTTGAAGGGAGAGATATGATCTCTCTTCTATTTCTTTTGTATGGGACACACATGGTAGGCAAGGCGTGATGCAAGCATTCTGTTAGCTATGGCAATGACAGACAAACATGAAAAATCATCGCCCACGTTCACCTGTCATAGCAGTGATTAGGACTTGACTCATTATGTGTATGGGAAAGGGACAGTAGTGTAGTATGCTAGTGTTTCTCTTCAGAAAGGTCAAACCACAATAGCAAAAGAACATGTGCAAACCTGTTATGTGTATATTTTCCCATGTTGTTGATGACACAATACCAAAAATAATTCACAAGACAATAATCCAATGGTAATAATCCTTTGATTTAAAAACTCTTATTTGACAGTAAGATTTATGACAATACTACTACTATAATAGAAAAAATAATTATATCTCTCTCCTTTTCTAGATGGACAGCAAATTTGGGAGTTGGAGGCCACTGTTGACAAAGACAAAAGTCAGCCAGTAAGTACAGTTGCTGTAAATAGTACGCACTTCTGAGTAGACCCTTAATCAGTGTTTTGCTTTGTATATGAATATTCGAAGGAACAAAATATATAAAATTATATATTTATTATATAGTCAGTACAGTAACTTACTTTAACGCTGATTTTTTCTGAGAACCAAACTGTATTACTGCCACCGTTTAGTCCTTCTTAAAGCCCTGCATTTCTATTACTGTAAATTACATTAAAAGAGGTTAATACGGGTTTACCTTTACATTTTCTTTAAGGGTAATGCATTAAACTGAGTTTAATATTAAATTAAAGTGTTCTGAGAGCATATTTGGGGGCATATTTAGGGTTTACACAATAAAGATATATTTTTTAACCAAAACACGACATGTTTTTTCATTATACGTGGATGTTCTTGGAACGTCATTTATGATAATCACTTCATAAACTGTTCATAATAAATTCTTGGTATGAAACCTTAAAAACTTTATTACAACTTGAAGCATTGGCGTGTACACATCATGTAACAGTGAAACATGGCAGGAATGTTGATAAAAATTGGAATAACGTTGTAAGCCTAAGTAGAGAGTTTCATTCCAAACCACTGTATAAAGATTGATAATAATGTTGATATAACAGGCTTTTAAAAAGTCACACGTGATGCATAATGACAAACAGGTTTTCTTTGAGCTACTGCTGCATTTTGTGTTGTATATAGGATTTTTTTGTTTTCTTTTCCCTTCCTCTGTGTATTGTTCACATTTTACATTTGCATTTAAAGTTTTCTATTCATTTATTTTCTTAATTTTCTTAATTATTATGCTTCCCCAAAGAGCTACCAAACTGTGTTTCATTGTTCCTGCTATTCTATTCTATTATAAAGACTATTCTATTCTATTCTATTCTATTCTATTCTATTCTATTCTAATGAAGCTAATATTAATCATTATATGTTCTTGAGTAAAGCCCACTCCCAAAAAATATGTAAATTCTTAAAATGATCTACAATTCATTTTGCAACTAATCCCTTCAATTACAGACTCCTACACTTCTTGTAGCACTTGTAGCTGCATGTTTCACATTCAGATAAAAAAACCCACTGCGGGCACTAATGCAAGAACATGCTTCTCTTTCTCAGAACATGCTATTCATTGAGGTGCCTCCTTATCGAGATCCATCTATCTGCCATGCAGCGAAGGTCAACTTCTATGTTATCAATGGAAAGAGGAAGCGCAGTCAGCCTCAACACTTCACATACACGCCCCTTCCAGGTATGCAGTCGGGGCCTTCTCTTTACACTTGTCAATGCTCTGTTTTGATGATGAAACTATTGTTTAAATAATGTATGGGTTACTTTCAGCTCAGAGCACTTAATGCCATATGGGAGTGGAATGATTCAGTGGAAAAAGGTGCAAGTTAAAGTTAAATCTGATGTATTAATGACCCATTTAAGTCTATAGGCCATTCAGCAAAACATATTTCTGACAGATAATGATGGGTAATATGATGACATGACAAGATTATTCTCACAATTTCGCAGTAATTATCTGTACATAAGGAACAATACTTGAAATGGATTCTCAAGTTCAAAATTCAAAATTCAGAAATGCTGTGAGTATAATTGGTCCTGTTTACTTTGATAAAGTGATGCACAGTAATACACTGAAAAGTACACTTCTGGTGCACCCGTACACACCTGTTAAACTCAACCTGCTAAATATTGTGATACATGTGGGATTATGTGTTGTGATAGTGTTATTATCGATCATGCTATTACATTACATTGCCCATCCCTAACTACAGAACTTCAACCTGCTTTTTACTTTTCGCAGTTCCATCCATCAAAACAGAACCAGTGGATGAATATGAGTCTGGACAAATGAGTTATGCAATGTCTCACATCCTGGAAGTTTCACCCCAGTCGTACTACCACCATAACCCACGTTCAGTCCTCAACCCAGATAGTGGCCTGGTACCAGGCTTAGCATCCTGCCAGCAGACACGGTCAGGCGTCTCCCCACCGGACCCCCGCTTCCAGCAGCACAGCTCCGCTATTGTCTACTCCCGTGCTGAGAAGAACTTAGGCAGCGGCCTCTACTCCCAGACTGGAGTCAGCATGGTGCCAGATCCGCATCGCTCTGTTCTTGTTCATACTGGTTCTCCAGCCCAGCCTTCTCCCTTGAGTGGCCAACAAGCCTCTACCCAGCATCCTTCAATCATTCAGTTCTCCCCCACCAACCACCACCTGCTGCGAGGGGGAGACCCCCCTGCTCCACCACCCCCAGAACATCAGCATATCATATACTGTGAGGGCTACAATCAACATGGGGCTCAAGCAGCAGCAACTCGATCCCCTGCTCCAGCACAGGCCCCCCACCCCCAGCATTATCCCACTGTCATTCAGCAACAACCCTATGTGCAGAGAGTTGCCAAAGACAGGTCCTCTCCTGGCCAGGTCGATCCACAGAGGTGTTCTCCTGCCGAGGAACAGAGGGCTTCCGTTCCTGGACGAGTCACCGTCAAGCAAGAGAACCTGGATCAGGCCTACTTGGATGATGGTGAGTACAAGTCTGTTGTACTGTGTTTTTTTGTCTGGCGTATCTGTTGACATCAGCTAGACAAAGGCCTCCCAATCGGCTGCAGAACATACTGTGGTTAAACAAATGTGTGGGCAGGTTGGAGTTCCAGAGAACACGGCTCAGAACCAGTTGCCTTTAGAATAAAAAGGCAAACACTATAGCAAACATTTTTCTTTATCACTACATAGAATATGATATATAGTCATAAAACATTGAACGATTTCGCTCTTTTCCCAGTATTTTAACATATTAGTCACCATGCATTGTAAACACTGACCATTTGTTCCGTAGCAGAGATTAGCCATGTGTCATCCACAGGTCTGATCATAAATAGCATGTCTGCTTTTATTCTCCCATTGTTGGTGACATTTACATATTTTCTAACAATAACAAGAACACTCGATATTATAGTGGCTGGTACATTTTCTTTTGTGCCATATTTGAGCAGGAATGCTTGATTTTATTGGATTTCAGCAGGATATTACAGTACCCAATATAATATGAAGCCTAATTTTTACATAGATTTATATGACCTAAAATAATATTTCTCCAGAGAAACCATTGACTTGACATTGAGACTCCTCTCTTTAGTTAATTTGCAAATAAGGATAGGATAAGAGATTTATTATTTTGGAAAACTTGAGCCCATTGTGTGCCCATTGTGTGAGCCCAAAGTCTCTTTTGTCTTTCTGCCTGATCTCATTGTTGTGTAGAAGAAACTAACGGGATGTTAAGGAGATCCTTTTTTGATGTGACTGTGTGGCAGCTCCCAGTGACCGTTGGCGATGGGTCTATTTTTTGAAAATACTGAGCAACCAGGCACGACAGCTAACAATGGGAATGAAATCAGCATGACACACTAAAAAAATGTATATGCATTTTGGCTTCTGTCAAAAATAACACAAATTATTTTGGAATAACTTGTCTAGAATTGAATTCTGGAGAGGGGCACTGCATGCCCTCACAGTGCAGCCTATACAAAAGCTGCCTATGGTGTGCCGCCTGGTTCAGGACACCCCATTCCAGGGATGTCCTGAAACAGCATAGCATGAGGTTTCAGACTTTACACTAAATAGCTTTGGGTCTCACATAAAACATTGTCACACAGCTGTCGTACTATCGAACAAAAGACATCAGGCTAAGCTATAGACACCACCACCACCTTAGATGCAGGTATTAGTTTGTTAGGAGTTAGTTTGACACAAAAATACTAAATTAAATGCAGTTTCCAGACCACATCAATGATGACTGTGTACTGAACTTATTTATTGATGTATACCTGAAAAAAGAAAATTCTGGTACTGGTTTAGGCATCCTATGTGCTGTTGGCCACTGTTGGCTGTTTCAGCACTGAAACAATAGCAGGAAGCGTCCTTGTCAGGTCTGTCTCCTTTCCGCTGGAATGTCTCTTTTTCTCAGTCCATTTCTGCTCTTTCACTCACATTCTCACATGTTGGACACATGCATCATGGCCTAAGGACAGCAGCCAGGACAAGAGGCCTTTTTCCTTTAGCCTGAATAATATCAGGGATAATACAGGGGATTAATAACATGATACATGAGATCGTCTTCTACGCATAGCTTCAGTCCATTTCTCTTATGTGTCAAGCTCAGTGGTTTAGTAATGACTGCGGATTTAGCCAAACGATTTAGCAGTTGTTTGCATATATGAATATAAGTGTATGGAATTCCACATAAGTTAGTAGTTTAAGGGACATAATTGTCTTTTTACTTCAGGACATCCAAGCTAGGGGGTGACACTCACACTACCTCAAAGCAGGAAATTGGGTGCCCCCAAAAAAGTTCAGGACTTCTTGGATATGTTGACACTGTTATGATGTGCAAAACAAGTACTATGGCAACCATTGTCAAACAGTGGAACGGGCTGCCTGGGAGAACTGGGGAAAGCCTCTTTGTTTGTTATACTTGGCCAGGGCTTCCCCTTGGCCTTACGCCCCTCAATTCTGTGAGGGGAACCCGCGAGAGGATTTGCTCTTTTTCCACGACCACGCTTCTGCCAATCTGGCACGCAGAATTCCTATTTGCAGCTGCTGTGCTCCTCCAGAAAGCCAACCCGATCCCTGCAAGATAGTGATTGGGTGGAAGTCCTGAGGAAAAGGAAGGGGCCATGTTAGATGGAAAAAATAAGGCAGATGAGAAAAAGGGGCCAGAGATGGAATTTCTTCTGGATGGGCTAATAGGGTTTCCCTCTGTAAACAGCAACGGAGCTGCTGTTGCCACATTTAAAGTGAGTTACTACGAGAGGTGCCCTGGACCCCAACTGTTTGATGTTTCCATTACGAGGTGTTGGTCAGGGAGCCCCTACCAGGCACTTCAAGACTCTAATGCATTTCTGCTGTTCAACATTCTTTCATGTTCAGTGGATCTGCTAGCACTATTAGATTTTTAACACAACTTTGGAAAACTCATAAAGCCACTAATTGGGGAATTCCCTCATCTAGTGTTTGTAAGTGCTTTTTAAAAGGGTGGCTGTAGGATGTGAAGGCTGTTCGGCTTGAGCTTCCACTAAACAGCTTCAAAAATGCTGCCCTCTAGACAGCCTATTGATGTTCACTCAGTAGCAGTTAGTGTATGGGGGAGGCCTGGGTAACTAGGTACAGGAAGGATGAGAATTGAAGAAAGTCCCATATGTCTGTTAGTGCAGAGGTGTCAAGGTATGGTTCCACCCACAAACATCTCAGTATTTGATGTCCTCCAAGGCCTTCACACACATTCTCTTTTCATATGAGTCAACCAGCATGTCTTTCTCATCACTCTTTTCGCTAGTGGCTTAGCTGAGGGCTATGAAGGTTTCTGTGGTTGCTTCTGATATGAAACACTCTGCAGAAGATGTGTTGTTACACATTTCACTATGAGCAAAACTGCGGTGGATTTTTCAAGATTTGCTGAACTATCCAGCTAACATCTTTTGACCTCTGCGTAAAAATCTGTTTCCATTTCTTCATAGCAAGGCAATAAACCAGAGGCATCTTATTGTAAACTCCCTGTTTGGCCAGAAGTTACAATAGGCACATGGTGCCTGCTAAACATGCATTCATGCGCACTTGATATAAACAGTTTTTTTTCTGCTGCAAACATTTTTTCAGCTCTCGAGTTCAGCTCAGATCCTTCTCCCATCAAGGTTTTTCCATCACATTCGCAAAAAATGAGCTTCATACAGTTGTGTGGGCATTAAACAGGTCTGGCTCCTGGTACCCAAAGTTACACAGTCCTCAAAGCCTTTCCAGACTGCAATCTAGCCCTGAGGCAATGGAGAGGTGAAGTTCTTCCAGATGGAGAGTGGGGGAATAATGTAGATAGAGCACGTAAGGTGTGCGCATTAGTTACAGGTCACTTGCATCCGTCAAGAATGGGCATGTTCACATAAACACAATAAAGAAAAGCAGTTTATTACAACGGAGTGTCTGTTAATTAGACGTCACAGTGGGTTTTGATAGGAATGTTGGAATGTGCTTTGAGTGATTTTAAAGAGATGAATCTGAAAATAGGAAAAACAGGTATAATTGGCCAGGATAATTTTATATGGCCAAAAATTAAATGTTCTCACATTTCTTAAACTCAAACAAACAGGAGAAACTCATCAAATCTTGAATAAAATGAATATTGTAGTTAGGATTGTCCAGTTTTGCCCCCATCCAATCTTTAATGTAGTTGTATGTTAAGTATCAGCTGATTCCAAACCAGTCCGATGTCCAAACAAGACCTAACTGTTGTTGCTTTAAAACTAAAAGAGATGTATCATTGCCAGTAAAGTAGAGCACTCTGTTTCTCTATTTACATGTTCCAACCGTGGTGGTATTGTATCCTGTATGTTTTTGTTGACTTCCCAGTCAAGCAGACTTGAAGCATAATAGCTTGCTCACAGCCTAAAGTGTGGAACAAGGACAATCAAGACAGTTTTCATATTTCATGGTAAAATACACCACACTTCTTCATTTACTGCTATGATAGCAGAGCAAGTAGGATGTGGAAAAACATGAAATGGAATAGGAACTGGATTTTGTTTAGTCTAGCTGATACTCAGCCCCTTAAAATTGTGGGAACTGACTCAAATCCAAATCCTTTGAATTAAATCAGTAAACCCCTAAATGTAATGGGAACAGTGGAGCTTCCCAGAATTATTAGAAGTTTTGTTTTACAGTTTTACCTCTTTTTATTTGTTCAGGGTTTTGTTGTGTTTCTTTATGCTAAAGCTTAGGTTAGGGCCCATTTTAGATATTTTTTGTTAATACAAGCATAGTGGTATTGTGTTAGGAGTAAACAAGCGGTAATTCATATCTTGGTGGTCTCTATAAAGGGTGAAACAGTATGTAAAATGAACATAGTAATGTCAGACTTCTCTCCGATACTGATAAATCCAGATATCCTCAGTATCACTGATTGGCCAACCAGCAAATCAGTCCAGCCGCAGTTCTGCAACAGTTAGGGTAGAATGCTTGCTGTTGCTGTTCCCATCTGCTTTCTCTAGATTTGGTTGCTGGGGAGAGAGGCTAGTGGCCAGGCTTGTGGTTTATTTCTTCCTCTCTGTCTCTGCAACTTCTCTGTGGCTTTTTTTCTCTGCTCACTGGCAGTCATACTCTCACACCACATACTTACACACATGCAGTGCCTCACTTTCATACAACACAGATGTTATGTTGGTCATTTTTTACGGTCTCCTTGACAGCCATACACAGACAGTGCATGCGGAAGTGCTCCCATTCCTCTTTTGCTCTGTTTGCCACACATCACCTAGACACACACACACACACACACACACACACACACACACACACACACACACACACACATAGGGCATCATCGAATGAGTCACTGTGCTCCACCTGACTCCCCACCTTTGCTTAATAAACATAGTTGTCCACTTTCTAGACACTCAGCCATTGTACAAGCTAGTCAGCCTGTCCCCTTAGCCAGCCTCCCAATGCATGCCAGCCCTTCACTCCTCTCCCTGTTACCCCTCTGTGCCATACATTGGTCAGCTGTGTGCTGTAGCTGTTTTGTTTTTATTTCCCTGCCTCCTTTTTACACACTGGAAAATCCTGTGGGCCTGAACGCAGAGATGAAAACTTTCAGCTTTGAGTTGTGGAAGGGAAGTCCATTGGTTGCTTGTATAAACAGGTATATGAAGGCAGGGTGGCAATGGCAAGGCCTTCTGTTTAGATTTACTGTCCACAGTTTAGCAGTGCTTCAGTGCTTTGCACATCTGCTGTGAATAATACGCAGTGGGGAGGAATATACATACCGAGGACTTAAAATCAGTGCTTACCAGCAAATATAACAGCAGTTCTGTAAATGTACAGATTGCATTACGCTTTTGAGGAATACAGTACACAGTGTGTGTGTGTGTGTGTGTGTGTGTGTGTGTGTGTGTGTGTGTGTGTGTGTGTGTGTGTGTGTGTGTGTGTGTATTCAAACGTACACTATATATACATATGTGAAGAAACAAATGTTTCCAGGGTACACTGCGTTTTTTTGCTTTTTCGTGTCAATGTGTAGTGCATTTTAGTGCTAAATTTCATACCTAACATATAACTGTATAATTTTTTAGTACTGTTGAGAGAACACAAAGCAACCATATAGTGGCTTCTGACCTGTGATGCATCTCTGGCAGATGCAGTCTAGCATTCCCACATCATTTTAATAGCAGTTCAGTGTACACTGTACAACTACATATATGGATTTACCTTTACATTCTTTAGTTTAAAATTAAATTAAAGTGTTTTGGGAGCATTTGGGGGCATGTTTAGGGTTTACACTATAAAAATAGGCTTTTTTTTGCTGTTTTTCACAATTCACAGGTGCTCCCAGGATTAAATATATTAACTATATTATTTACTTTTGTAATTACTTTTGTAATTTTCAGTCATGACCCTTAAAGTGTTGGTGCTTGTTCAGTTTTCACAAAGTATAGAATTAAATAGTAACTCAGTGAAAACTATTAAGCCTAGCTTTGAAATAGAATAACCACTGTGTGTTTCTTGGACATCTTGTTTCACAGGATAATGTTTTTTGCCCCAGTCTCAGGTTACAACATGAGGTCTAGCTGAACATTTAGATTTTCTCACCACGAGGAGCGATTTTCATTAAACATCTATCTGCTATCATCTGCTTTATGATTGGTTGCCAGTTGTTGCTGTTTACCACTGTGGCACGCTGGTTTTAAGCATTGATTTTGATCCGGAATTGAATAGGCTCATTCTTTGTAACGCAAAGGGCAGTTTTTAAAACATACCTATTATTATTTACATAGTATAAAATATTCAAATTTTCTGTTAATAATTAATTTGACCCTTTGGTCCTCCTTTTGTGACAGTCACAAACACTGTGCAACTGCTATGGCAACGTAACAGTTTATTTTCTTAAGCTGTGAAAAGAACTGGAGCCCGATGCCGGTTGTTCCTGTGTGGTGGGACGCCTCTTTACAGTATCCTGCTGCTCTAAACACGGACCATGGCGCCGAGCATTGTGTTGCAATGCCAGGGTACACTGAGGGCTTCCAGCCTGGAGCTGTCCCGCACTGATAAAAACGTGCTCGGCTCAGAGGATGTGGCCTATCAGGCCAGACGACATGTTCTGCATGTTGTGCATTCTTTCAAACTGACACTACATGGTCTGTGGGCATGCACAGCAAAGTTCAGCCACACTGCTGGCTCCTCTGTGATTTAAGGAACTATGTAGGTCATATTCAGCAGTGTTCTTCATACAGAAGCACTTTATTTTTAGTGCTTTGAAAGTTGTTGGTAAGAAAAGAGAACCCAATATATTTTGGAAATGCCTGAACAAAGCATCGTTGAGAGAGCATCATTAGTCTGCTTGTGCAATTCAGGAAATAATGTTCAAGAAATAATTTGAACTAGAATAATAATAAAAAGTTGCCTATTGTGCACTTATTATATTTTTTACGCTCTACAAAGATGGTATTTGCCACTTTTGGAATACGTTCAAGACCAGGGTAACCACGCTGATGTTGTAATGCAGTTGTAGTGAATTCCCTGATTACACAACCGTACTTGACTTTGCCCTCACGGCACCAGTGTTAGTTCAGAGGTTCAAACTTGAAGAGCAGATGTTCTCTGACAGTAGGTCCTCCTAATGTGTATCATTATAATGTAAACCTACCCACACACCTTGAAGCTATATTTAGTATGCAGAGGCTGAAAAAGTTTCCATTTGTGCCCACCGGTTAGTGTAGGCAAAGGAAGAACAGGAAATGATTGCCAGTATACAGCTTTCAGTACAAGTATAAACTTTATCCCCCTAGTGGGCAGCTGGTTTCAGTGTAGTTTGGTCTGTTTGTTTTATGGTACATCAGTATTTGATAGTTTGAACTTTTTTGTACAAAGTTATATACACGTCTTAAACAGTGTCGACTAAGATATTATATTCTCAATCATCGTGAAATCATGTATGGCTCTTTTTGGAATTCTGTATAGTTCAAATCTCTGACATAGAGTCATAGATGAGCCATACCAATCCTTTTTGTTCCATAGATAGATGAAAATAGATATCTTTAACTTCACAAATGATGTCATGCTATTTCACAATCGACTTTCTGAGCACTATCAAACAAAGAGGTCGCTGCGTCTTTGGATTTAGTGTAGTATATGTAAAAAAAATCATTAAAAAAACATTTTTTGTATTATTATTATTACTATCAAATTCTATTATACAGTGGCAGCGCCACTGGTTCTTTTTTGGTCTGTTCCAACATGCCAAACCCTAGAAAAAGTAAATATCATGATATTGTATATCTGTATTTTTGCTCGCATATCTCACCAATAGAGATATTTTACACTCGGATATTATTATATGTCAACTATTCTTTGATAAGAACATCTGTTTTATCTCTATACTTTGCAAACCTCAGAGTGGCGATCAGAGTGGTTGCCTCTTTCATGTCCTAAACGACCCCCTCTCCTCTGTCTCTTTTCCTCAGTTAATGAGATCATAAGGAAGGATCTGACGGATGTGCACAGCAGAGGACAGACATAAAGAAAGAACGCAGCAGGAAGTATGTGGGACCTCTGCAGCGCCTGTTTCTCTCCAGCTCAGCTCGCACTTTACAGACACTGCCTCCTCTACCCCTCCATTGTACCATGAGGAGGAGAGCGAGCATCAACCTACCTTTCTGCTATATCAATGGATTTTGAGACACAAACTCTTTGATGCCAAAAGGATAATGCTTCTTAGCGTACACAGCTAAACACCATCTGATCCAGCTGTTAGGACACCAGTGTGCTGATACTTCATTTCATGCGGTTCCATAATGTAGCCCTGACTGGTCATGAAACGCGGCCAGAGTTGACCTCATATGTCAATGTGTCAGCGGCTTACTCTCGAAGCCTCACAAACAGTTTAGATTGGGTAAAATGAGTTAAGTCCATTTTGTTCTCCTCCGATTTCATATTTCACAACCATTGGCTCACTTTAGTAAACTCATGCTTTAGTATGTGTGGAACAATTGCTTCATCCTGCATGGCTTTGTGTCTAGATCACTGTACCACATTCTCCAAAGCACAGGCCCGTCACTCTGAAAAAAAAAGAGATGATTATTCAAATGAATCGCATCTCGGTTTACATTCAGTTATTAAGCAGAAGATTGAAAAAGTTCATGAAAATCATTAAAGAAACTCCTACCTTTTATGAATGGCACCAAATGTCCCTTTTGATAAACGCTCCATGCATTTTTTAATTGCTTGTAATTAATTGCACTGTTCATAGAGAAGCCTTAAATGCAAAGTATGCACTTCTTGCCAGCGAGTTCTGTTTACTTTTGTATATAGATTCCATGCAAAATTAGATTTTTAATATTTTTACATTTGTATATTTTATTCTATTGTATCAGCATCTAGTGTTGTAGAAAATATCTAAGGACCTTTTTTCTTTATATATACTGTAAATAATCAGTGATCCTTATATCAGCCTGTGTGCCTACAGCTATAAAACTGTACTGTCTCTGGGTTACACCATTGAGGGTTAGTGCAAGTAAGTTATTTGTATCGTTACACCTTGCCTTATTAATAGAAGTCTATTAATAGAAGTGTTTTTGTCATAGACACTTGCGTCCATTTTTATTAGAGACTGTGAGGAGACAAATACAATACTTGCACTTGAATTTCCCTGTTGTAAATGTTATAGTCACCTAATTTTTTTTCTATTAGCTAGTAATATGGATTTTGTGCTTCATCTCACAGTGGGCTTTGCTGTAAAAAAAATATGTTGAGCACACAAATTCTAATTTGATTTTGTGGTCTACATATTTAAAGCTATATCACAAATTAGTAACCAAAGATTTTAACTTTTGTTGATAAAGAGGAAGATGGCACTTTTTAAATAAGTGCCACTAATTGTTTGGATTAGCACTGACATGCGTGTGATGAGAGTCATGTAAAATTTTAAGTGCCTCTGTATTACTTGGCTCTGTGATCATTGTGGCCTGAGATAAATGAAATAATGCATTTTTTTAAAGCAATGTCCCACTTGTTTCAGGGTATAGACTTTTTTTTTTAACTTCAATAATGGAGTCATTCTCTCAGTGCATGGTGCTCTGAACATCAAGGCAAACCCCTGAATGTAAACTCTCTTTTTTCAACTGTAAATACATTTGGCTAAATATGTATAAAATATTTCTGTTAGATTTCCAGTCAAAAATATTTTTTATGAACTGAATCAGTTGTTCTTTTGCTATTTACTATCATGTAACCAATGCTGTAGTAATATATGAACTGTCATAAACTTGTTAGACAAACTGCCTTTAACTTTTTATGATATTAATATAAGAAAATGCCATCGAGAAGATGTTTGCCAAAGAGAAGCGAAATCTTTTTTTTTTTTTTACAAAAAACTCTTGTAAGGGGTATTATACCTGCCAGGCTTCATCTACCCCCTGCTATGAATGTTTCAAAGTTGATGCTTGTCAAAAACATGCGCAATAAATCTGACTAAAGAGCTGTTCTGTTTGTGAAACGCAATCGTGATGTTTTCATGTGAGTGCAGCAGTCCACCTCATCATTTGAGGAAATTTTCTTTGAGCTACTCTTATCTCCTCGCATGTTCACAGCTCTCGATTCCTCTAACAAATAACAACAAGGCTGTAGTTCAAAGCTTGACCTCTGTCGCTAAGCAGCCGTCTGTTTGGGCCTTAACTGGGAGAGGGCAGTGTGAATAAAGCCACTGTTCAGGACGTCTTAGTATGACATCACTTGCTGTGAGCAATAAATAAATCAAGACACCCATAGGTTTCCACAGAGCGTGAACACATTGACCAGCTTCTCTTTTTTTCTATTGCAGAGATGCTATGAGTCATCTGCTCTTTATCTGTGATTAGATAATGAAACCAGATCTCAACACATCAGATGCCAAAGATCAAGTAACACTCTAGAAATTTTTGAGGGCTGTTTTCAACTGACATGAAAGACTTCACAAGTTCAGCCAATGTGCTTCAGCCCTACTGCTTGACTGTACTGTGTCATGTTGCATGTGTTAAAGAGAAACTCCAGCCAAAATGAAAAATATAAGTTCACTTCATCACCTCATATAAACATGCCTACCTGTATCCTACAGCGGTGCTGCAATAGTCTCTAGAGTAATGTTTTCGGTGTTAAAGAACTGTTCATCAGGAGCTTCGAAATGGGTTTCCAAGGTCGAGCAGCTGTAGACAAGCCAAGATCACTGTTTTCATTTAGAAGATGTGAAAAAACATGAGCTTGCTTTCTACTTGTTTAGTTCACCAACTGATCGACAAAGTAAATGATCTGGAGAAGAATTAGTCGATTCTTCTGTCACCCTCAACGTTGACAGTTAATCTAAGGTGTAAGGTCTTCAGTCCAGCTTCTGAAGGTCTAACCAATGGGAAATGTTATATGCCTGCATCGACCTGTGCAATAAAACTGACCAACTGGACATTTTCCAATAAAGTGTCTGGAGATTTTAACCTTCTGGTCTCCAATGAAATAAGAGTAGCACTGAACTACTAACAAATTTAAAACACAATACGTACAATGAGTCTATTAAATTAAACTTAAATGTTTATTTCTGGAAATCATTAGGCCTTCTCTGAAGGCCTGGAAGGCCCTGAGGGTTCCCCACTGGTAATCGTCTTGCTGGAGAAAGAATTGAACTGAACTGAACTGAAAGACCAGTTCTCTAGTAAGTGACTCTAGCTTTAGTGCTCCCTGACATTTTCCACATTCACGTATACTGTACTCCGCGGGTATTCTTCTATTGAACTGTGTCTTTGATAAAGAAGAAAGCTTTGTTGTTCACTGGCTGAAATAAAAGTTTCACATACGGTTAGGCTGTATTTGGTGGCCTATAGATCACGGACTAGGCCTGCAGACAGGGGTAGTTAAGCGCCACAGCAATTCCCAACAGTTGTATAACACTTTTGTGCAGTGCATACAGGGTGTCAGAGTAAAATAACAGAAATTTGTGAATTCTGTCTAATTGAAGAGGCTGAGGGATCCCTTTGGTATAAGTGGTGATCCTTTCCTAACTGCACTATATATATCCAACATATATAAAGTTGGCATAGAAAGAGTATCTTGGTTATAAAACAAAGGTATGTGCCATCCTTCACAGGCTGACCTGTACTAGCCAAATGAAATTCAAATTTTACAATATTTTACAACAGAATTAAAATGACAACAATAAGATAAACCTTTATTAGTCCCACAAGAGGGAAATGTGCATTATTATGGCAGAAAGTGGACAGAACAAAGGTAAGAACAGCAAAACAACAGAATAAAAGCTACAAAACACAACTGTACAGTAAAAATACTATACAAAAAATACATAAAACATATAAATATAGGCATCTGTGTGTATGCTGTAAATATAAGTATACAATTCTATATATGTATGTATGAACACATTGAATATATGTGTGTGTACGTATGTCTGAGCACTGTGAATATATATACAGGTATAGTATCTTATTGGAGTGAATACAATTCAAAAATCTTTTGATATAAATTATGTGCCAACTGACTCCAATTTGTGATTAATTGTAATAATTTGGAATAGGAACAGGAATTCAACTCACTGAAATGTTATTTCATCTAATCATGTCCATTTGATGTAAACCGGTTACTTAAAGATGACTCAATTCACATACGGTCTCAGTAAAAAAAAATTCAATTTTTAAGTGAACCATTCAGTCCCTTAATGTGACAGAAAAAGCTTAATTTGGTTGGAATGAAACGAAAACTCACTACATGCTTAATATCACCTTTCCTACAGTACAGTTACATGGCAGCAGTGTCCTGTTTAGGAAGTGTTCGTCTTCAGCCGAGATTGGGGAAGGTAGAACAGATGATACCTTTCAACTTAACAACAGCCCGAAGCACACCTCTACATGTCTCTATGTTGCACTGTTATGAGAAACTTGGAATTTTCTTAAATCATTATTTCATTTAAAACAACTGTGCGGTCCTGTTATTATGTGAAAATGTAACATAATTCAAAGATTTGATGTGTTTCACAGCGTCTGTGGAAAAACGACACATCCTGTTCCTTTCCAAGCCCTGAACTAATAAAGCACTTCACAAACTGTCTTATTGTTGATCATTTGAAACTATATATTATTTGTTCAGAGAAAATTGTTCAAATGAGTAGATGAAAAAAGTACGTAATTGTAGCCTGAACATGAGCTCTTGCCCAGCGAGACAATTTTATCAAATGCTTTTCAACATGTGTGCTGCAGCCCCCTAGTGGATCAAGCTGGTACTGCTTGTTGGGCTGTTTTAAATATATATACACATAATTGTTTTCCATACAAAAACAATATTCATGTCTGGCTCATTGTTTGTTGGGCGAAACCAAATTACTTGTTTGCTAGGATATGGAGTTCTAATAGGAAATCTCAGTTTTGCTAATTACAGGGGTGCATCATGCAAAATGTTAGTTTTGTACAAGAATCAGTTCTTATAATAATAATAATAATAATAATAATAATAATAATAATAATAATAATAATAATAATAATAATAATAATAATAGCGCAGGGGTTAGCGCTGTTGCCTCACAGCGAGAAGGTCCTGGGTTCGAGTCCCGGGTTGGGCGCAGGGTCTTTCTG
>JBBPDC010000135.1:6141225-6153138 GCA_037974485.1 Hemigrammopetersius urotaenia
GTTCAAACTGGGGGCCCCCCCCCCCCCCCCCCCCCCCCACTATAAGTGTTTGCGGTGCCCAGGGGGAGATGTATGCTGTCATAGTTAAATATATTTTGCTGTGCGAAGGCCCACTGGAAACTGCTTCTTTATGATAACCAAATGAAATAATGATCTGCATTACATTCCAGTTATAACGCATCTTTATCTTCAGGGACTCTCAGTATCCTAAGCCTCCTCCAGGAACAAAGTGGAAAGAGGTGAGGCATGACAACAAAGTGACGTGGCTGGTATCCTGGACTGAGAACATACAAGGTGCCATCAAGTACATCATGCTAAACCCCAGTTCCAGAATCAAGGTGCAAATGTAGTTCGTTTGATCCTCGTACTCCTTAAATGTGCACACAGGCTTCATGCCAAGACCTTGTTTGAGAATTAAACCTGGTTCTTCGTGTGTCTGGCTGGACCGTGCAGGGGGAGAAGGACTGGCAGAAGTATGAGACCGCACGGCGGCTGAAGAAATGCGTGGACCGTCTGCGGGCTCAGTACAGAGACGACTGGAAGTCTAAGGAGATGAGGATCAGGCAGAGAGCGGTGGCCCTATATTTTATTGACAAGGTCTCCTGCTCCGTGTTTATATTAAATCTGTGCGTTAAAATTGGCAGCTCTTAGACATTGTACATTTGAAACTGCTCAAATTGAAGCAACCGTAACTTCCACGTCTTCTCATTCCCTTTTGACCTCTTCTGTGATCCTGATGGCGTGTGTTACCTTTGTGTGCGCTTCTAGCTGGCTCTGAGAGCGGGAAATGAGAAAGAAGAGGGAGAGACTGCAGATACGGTGGGCTGCTGTTCGCTCAGAGTGGAGCATCTCCAGCTGTATCCAGAGAAGGATGGCCAGGAATATGTGGTGGAATTTGACTTCCTGGGAAAAGATTCAATCCGTTACTACAATAAAGTCCCTGTGGAAAAGAGAGTAAGCTGATTCTTCCCTGCTGTGAGGCTTCATGGCTTGTCCAGAAGTGACCTCAAAACCTTCAGATGCTTCTTCATCTTGTTCTTTTGTGTGCATCTTAGTATTTTTGTGTAATTTCAGTGTATTGTGTCTTTAGGTTTTCAAGAATCTGCAACTCTTCATGGAAAACAAGCAGCCCGAAGATGACCTGTTTGACCGGCTAAATGTATGTAAGCACCCCCCCCCATACCCCCCCCCCCCAATACATCTCGGAGTTTAATTTACTTCTTTAAAATAACCATCTTTCCCTCTCCAACCTTCAGACTACCATTCTTAACAAGCATCTCCAGGAGTTGATGGACGGCTTGACCGCTAAAGTGTTCCGAACATACAACGCGTCCATCACACTGCAGCAGCAGCTGAAGGAGCTGACCAGCCGTAAGCCTCCTCGAACGTCTTTATGGACAATTGCTCAACTTCAGATAAAAACCTATTTTGAAGTTCCCCAACATTCTGTTGACCTCTCGACTTGTCCTTGTTCACAGCTGATGAAAACATCCCTGCAAAGATCCTCTCTTATAACCGGGCCAACAGAGCTGTAGCCATCCTGTGTAACCATCAGAGGGCTCCTCCTAAAACCTTTGAGAAGTCCATGCAGAATCTTCAGACTAAGGTATGAAATGTCATTACGAGTAGATTGCATTTATTCTTGTTTTGACTGCTGCCCTAAAAAAAATCTTGTCCATTTAAATCAGATTGATGCCAAGAAGGAGCAGCTCGCTGATGCTAAAAGAGAACTGAAGAGTGCCAAGGCTGACGCCAAAGTACGCAGAGATGAGAAATCCAAGAAGTGAGTAAGATATTATTAGTTCGGAGGGTTTTGAGTAGAACGGGGCTTTGTCCTCTGGTTTTTGGTGGCGGTCTTGTGGGACTGAGCATTATGATGTTGAACTCAGAGCTGTGGAGATGAAGAAGAAAGCGGTGCAAAGGATAGAGGAGCAGCTGATGAAGCTGGAGGTGCAGGCTACAGACCGCGAGGAGAACAAACAGATTGCCCTTGGCACCTCCAAACTAAACTACCTGGACCCACGTATCTCTGTTGCTTGGTCAGTACATGCACACACTTGCTCGTATGTCTGTTTCTATATTTACAATAAATGTATTCAATTCTTTAATGCATTCTAAATTGTGTTCTGCAAAACTGAATCAACCCCCCTCTCCATAGGTGCAAGAAATGGGGTGTCCCTATAGAGAAAATCTACAACAAAACCCAACGCGAGAAGTTTGCATGGGCTATTGACATGGCAGATGACGACTTTGAATTTTAATAGTTTAGCGTTTGTGGTTCCAGCAGGTGGAGAACTTTACAAGGGGATGGACGATGTGGAGCAGAGGACTTGATCAGATGGATAGTGTGAATGAATTCTGTTCTTGCAGAATGAAGACTGATCAAACTTTTTTTTTTTTGCATTGCCCATAGCAGAAGGCAGTTAGTGGCTCGACTGCCCACTTTTTCCACTGGCGTTCTTCCCCCTCGTTGGGCACAAGTGCACGTGGATGTATGAACTAACAGAATCGGTGGTTTCCCACAGCTACAGTGTTCAACAGACAGACGCTTTGTGTAATGTTTTAATTTTGTCTGTATTTTAGACCTTTTATTAATATTCTATATTTTAATAGAGAAAAGTTGAATTCCTTAAATCTACACCTGTGGGCCTTTTTTGGAGAAAAAAAAAAAGTACTATTGTGAGAGGTGTACATCCAGAGTTAACGCTGAAATGCTGTATGTGGGTGGTGAAAGTGAATGAACTTTGCGTGAAGTGTGCATTCGTATGAGGTTTCCGAAGATCAAATATGCCAATATTTAAGCAAGCAGAACGTGAATCGTGTTTTTTTGTCCTTTTTTAAAAAATCTTTTAAACTGCTTCTATCAGGGATTTCAGTGTAAATGTGAACATTTTTTCATTTCAGATGTCCTACAGATCTTTTTGCACAGCTTTGAGTCTCCATCTGGTTTTAACTTAATGTGGACTTTCAATGAGGAAAAAAAACTCCCTTATCTGTTACTTGAATATATCGCTATAATAATGCGTTGGTTTGCGGTTCGCCGAAAGGGAAATGTTTTTCCAAAGGTTATGTGAGGGATATCAACTTTGCCAAAAAGAAATGGGGGGCGCGAGTAACCGATCATGATTGTAGGCAGTTCTATTTTTTAATTGTGTAAAGGCGGAGGACAAATTTTAACATGGGTTTTAATGTGAATTATCCTTTAGCGCTATTCCTCTCTACATTATCAGTTTTGAAGATGTAAAATTGGTATTAGCATCAGTATAACTTCACATCTTTGCCTCCTATCATGGGTTCACTTTGTTTTTGTTTCTCTGCTCTTTGTAGGTTAAGAATAAAACCCTACAATAAATCTCACTTGTTTGAATATTAGTCTGTCCTAAAACCCAGACAGTATTCACAGGAGACTTTGTTTTAGACGGATGGAGATGTTCTTAAATGTCATCAGTGATGCCATGTTGCAGATGCAGTGCTTCAGAGTCTCACTTCAAACTACTGTGGAGCTGCTGACATTGTTTTAGTTTCTGGTCACTTGTTTTTGTAGATTCTAATAATGCGGTCAAAATTCTTACAAAAAAATTCCAAACACTAAAAGTGTCCTCATCAAGGTTCTGCTTGGGGAACTTCAGCATTCAGAGGACATGTGTGCTTTGGGGAATAGGTGAACTGAGTGCTCTAAACTGCCTGTAGCTGTGAGTGAATGGTTGTCTGTCTCTATATGTGGCCCTGCGACGTGCTGGCGACTGTCCAGGGCGTACCCCGCCTTCGCCCACTGCAGCTGGGATAGGCTCCAGCCCCCCCCCCGACCCTGAATGCAGGAATAAGGGGTAGATGATGGATGGAGGTTTAATCAGGACAGGTTTAAATGGCATCTGTTGAGTTCTAGTGCTTTTTGAATATGCATACCCCGAGTGTGTAGAATTCTGCACAAATGTTTCAGCACGTTTTCAGTGTCCTGCATATAGAACCGTGTTGAAATGAGAAGCCTGTATCGTGTACGATCACATTTTCCTGTGTTGAAGCTTTAATGTGCCATTCGTTCTCTAGTCGATACAATCAGTTTACAGGTCTATTCACACTGGCGGCAAAGTTTATGCCTGGATTGTTATTTAAATGAGGCATAATACAGGGCAGCTCACTGAACAGAGGCACAGACACACTTTGAACGTGAGGTAATGCGGGTTTAGTGCGAAACCTCATGAACCCAGTGAAAAACACGAAGAAGTGTGGCCTTAAAATACAGAATCCACTGAAATGAGCACCAGGGTCAGAAAAAAGCGGCAGGCTAAAACGTGCAGCTTACTGTAGCGACATTTTGTGGCAGTTTTGACTGAAACTGGGCGGAAAGCATCACTATGCCGTTATAATCGCAGTGTACCGGTTTGATTGAGCTTGGCTGTTCACGCAGGTGACCAACAGCATGGACAAGAACCCAGTCACCATTCTGCAGCTAAGTATAAGCGTACCAAATTTTGCAAAGAATGTGGTAGTGATGAAGTTTGGCACATTTCGTGAACTTTGAACCTCTTGTATCAAAAGATGCTGGATTTCTGCAAATGAATTGTAATGAGCTGGTCCTGGACACCAACCTGCCGTACAAATTACACATTTTTGGTGAAACGGTTGTCAGACTATTTTTGACTATTAGCCAAAAAGTACTTACCCACTTCAGGGGGTACTAGCGCCACCTAAAGGCACATCTTATTCTGTATCAGCCCTGTGAGACTAAATCACGTGGGGTTTTGAGCGGATTGGTGACTTCAAAAATCTGTGGGAAAAAATACTGACTGTATGTCTGTTGTGCTGCAGCAGCTGTCATTTGATTTGAACAGCATTTCTACAACAAACACACTTTAATGCGCCCTCACTGTTTGTACTGGATGTATTTCCATATTAAGGAAATAAAATATTCTATGGCCGGTTATGGCAGATAAAAAATGCTATGGTTATTGTTTCAGTACGTTGTCTTAGAAAAAGGAAATCTTTTAAGAGCTGCTTTTTTTCTCACTAAGTTTGATTGAATCGTGTGTGAGGTGTGTGATACATGAATAACCTCCTCCAATCAGGTCAACCCGTTCCTCATTGAAAGACTTTAATGTGTAGAAAGGGACACTACAGTGTAATTGTGTTTTTCTGAGAGACCTGTACAATGTAAGTAAATAATACTGTAAGTCCAGATTTCTGCTATTATGATTAAAAATAATCACATGGAAAAGAAATGCAAACAATACGGGATGAAAAGCACCTTGGTTGTTCACTTTGGATTTTTTAGCAGCATTATAGTGATGCATATGTAAATACCACAGACCAGCTTCCTCTATAAACAGGGAATATCCAGTTAGCTTGGTTTTGGTTGGGAGAAATCCTCACTATGATTGCATGCACACTGAAGCGTTTACCAGCTCTTACCATTATAAATTAAATTCATTCTTCTGTTCAGCTTTTCACATTTTAATCATTTGTTTTTGCACATAAAAAGTGACCAATTTCCTCAAATAGTATAGCAGCACTATAATCCCCACTTTGTACACACCACAGTCTTCAGGACGGTTGCTGAAAGGTGGTTGGGCAGTTATACAAGTCAAATGTGACGTTTAAGGCAATTTGAACAGGTTTGGCTCACCTGCGCAGACGAAGACCATTAAAGCAGATTCAGGGGGAATATTTTTAACTGCTTTTTTGTGTTTGTAAAAAAAAATGAAATCGTTTTTGTTCTCTTTTTCTGTCTGGACATACAGAAGGAAAAATAAAGCAGATAACGTAAAACTCAAGGCAATGCTGATTATTAATTGTACAAAACATCACTAGACCCACTGATACACATCTGTCCAGTCACCCTCAGTAGTGCAGGTACAACCACTTACATTATAGACTCCTACAACATTTAATCCATCAGAGTTCAGTCTGACCTACGTTCCAGCTGCTCCCTCTTAGACTACAATCTCATTTCGCTGTCAGTCAACACGCCAACGTTCATCAGCAGGGAGCACATCCTTCACGTGGGGTTTTTCACACTTTCAGCAGCTCGCCTCTCACACAGTCTCTGCGGACAGTAAAAACAAACACTGAGCGCTGAAATACGGACCAGTCCAAAGCAAGCGAACACCAAACTAACAGATCAAAAGTAAACGACGATCTTAATGGAAGTCTTACATAATTTTGCAACGTTTATGATTATTTTACCGTATTCATCCATACTTAAATACCAACTGCATGTTCCATAACAAAGAGAGCATACTTGGTCTTGAACGCTGCCTAACTCTTTAGTAAAGCTGAATGTGGTAAATATGGCATTACTGGCTCTTTACACCGCAGATGTATTTACAAAATTAACTCAAATAGATCAGCTGAGATGTGTGTTTATGAAAGGAGACATTTTCTATCAACATAACCTTATTAAGTCAAAACACAAGTTTCATATTACTATTAAATCATTATTAATGATTTTTGGCCTAAAAGAAAGGAGTCGGATTTTACAGGAGTAGCGTTATATTCTCAAGCTCATCACAATACAAATGGCAGTATTTACCTTGGACAGCTACAGTTACATGAAATGTCTGCTCATGTTTCCTTCTTGAAAGCAACAAGACTGTGTGGTTTATTTGGTGTGATGGCAACATGTGAGCTGAGCTGCCACTTGTTTTATTGTAGCCGCTAAGCTCTTCTCCTCCTACAGTTTTTGAAATGTGGACATGGTTCCAACATCAGAATGTCTGTTAATATCTCCCACAGTGTGCATGTACATACGATCAGCTGATCGGGGGATGGGTATTCATCATAAAAGAAACATTTTTGTGGCCGAGTCTGCTATGTAATTTACTGGGGGAGAGAGAGAGAGAATGGTCGAGTCATCTTCAAAATGTGTGTCGTAGAGAGAGTCTGTGATGTCACCGAAAAAGAACAAACTGCGTACGAACACAAACGTGAAGAAACGAGCACAGAGCAGACTCATAAACCTGGAGACACTAAAGCTCAGGTCCGTTTAAAACAAGGACATGTGACTCTGTTTCTTGTGGTTTCACTAAAAGTGATCAGTCCGTGAATGCAGCTACATATTCAGCGGTCCTTAACTGGGTAAGAGCCGGCGGGTTCACGTCCCCTCAGTGGTTCAGCAGGAAAGCGCCAGGCACTGAATGAGAACAGGTAGATTTTTTCCCTCATAAAACAATGTTCTGATGCAAACAAGTTTATAAAAGATTTCTGGTCTAGTGCGGATGATGAACATTACAGGACGCGTGGTCAATTACAGTCATCCCCCGGTTTTATGTGGATCAGCTCTCGAGCATCACGTCACGCACGGATTTTTTCGTTTTACGCGGAACCTGCAACTAATCTCAACATTTTTTTGTGGCAACATGATTTTTATGCATTTTACTTCTAAATGATTACGGAAAATGTATTAATTTTGTAACATAAATAGTAGGGATGCACCAAAATGATTTCTGAATGAATGAATTTTTGGCTGAAAACGAACACTGAAATAAATTATTACTATTAAATTATTAAAAGAATATAGCTGTTATAAAGCTATGCAACTATTTATTTATCATTCAAACAATGCACAATATAAAATAACATTTGAAATAAAATTGTTTACTTGGCACCTCTCATTTATAGCCTAAAAGCAAGAAAGTTGGAATATTATACAATTAAATCATAAAACTAGAGATTCAAGTGCATTTTAATATTCTGAAGGAAGTGCCTGAACACAGTGCATTCAGAACAAGAGCTTTAAAAACTGTTGAAAGATAAACGACATTCTCTGTAGGCCTAAAACAAAACACCCCTCAGGTTCAGTCTGACGATTTTTCTGAGAACCGAACAGTCCAGCGGTGGCAGCAAGACACTGAAAAGTTATAAAAAGAAGAAGAAGCTGCTGCCACATGTAGCATGACTGCTCCGTGTCTTGTCCTAAACTCCCCCTAAAGGTGTATTCAGTATTAGTAAGCTGTGCTCTGTCTAAAGTGTGGGTGGAGAGGGTTATTTCTTAATACAGTAAACTGAGTTCTGGGTTTACACCCTAATATAAATACTTTGGGTTTACACGATAAAAATAGGCATTTTTAACCAAAACACAACAACGCGGTTTTTCAATATTCAATTTTGGTGCATCCCTAATAAACAGTAATCCAAACTCAGCTAATATAAACCGGTGTAGGGGCGGCTGCATTACCGTGACTGATTCTCTGGCTGGGGCTCCTCCTCTTTCATTAGCCAATGATCTTTTGCTGGTGATTTTTCTGAAGCCTCCTTGATTCCGTCTGGATTTGTATTTGCTAGCACAGGAAGCTGAGTGTCTAGACTGTGAACATTATTTTGAGGTTCTTGTTTAAGAAATTCAGTTTTCACTCGTTCAGTTTCAAGCTCCTTAGTCTGGTCATCTTGCATCTGTGCCTTTTTATTGATACATTTATCGCTCTTCACAAAGTGCTCTGTAGCTGGTATGTGCTGTAGGCTATATCGTTCTGAAGGCCCGTTTTCACAAGAACCTTCATCTCCGTTCAAGTGCTGGTTAATTTTCTTGCTGGCTTCAGTCATGTGCTCTGCTTTATTCAGTGTCTTTGAGTTCAGCTGGACTGATTCTGTCTTTGGCTCACGACAGGAGCTGTGGTCCTCCTCCTCTGTGTGCTGCTGGAGTGAGGGCATCTCCTCTAGATCAGCTGTCTCTTTAATCTTGTCCTTCTGCGAAGCACACAGTTGGTGAACTATCCCACACTGCTCCTCTTCGTCAGTGTTGTTTGTCGGGCTCTTCTGCTGCTCTAGATGCCTGCTGTCAGATTGTCTTTGTACAGTTTTGTTTTTGAAATGAGACCCATCTAAGACGGCCTTAGATATCTCGGGGTGGTCCTCTAGGGCAGGGAGGTCATGGTCCTGGTTGTGGATAGCAGTGAAGTCTGTATAAGGAAGTTCAGCAGCTCCAGTTGATAATTTTGGGGAATGTTTCTCTGAGCAGAGAGAGGTTTGGGCCATGTTACCAACAAAAAGCCTAAAAGCCAAGTGTGAGTCTGCAGAACTGTGGCTGTTAAATGGTTTATCAACCTCCCATACAGGCATGCCCCTGGCTGCTAGAAGCTTCTGATCTGGAAATGGACTGTTGATGATACTTTGCTTCAAAGCCTCGAGCTGCTCAGGCAATTTACTCTTGCTCTTACTAAGTAATGGATCCAACAGACTGCTAGTCTGGACCAGCAACAACTCTCCGACTCCAGCGCTGCTACAGATGATGCCAGAGTCGGTGTTCTTTGCTTTGCTGATGTGATTAGATATGCTGTCCCTCTTTTTAGTGCAAATAGTACCGTGGCTGGTGCTGTCATAAATACTTCCATTGTTGGATTTGCTGCTGGTGGCAATGTTGCTGCTTTCTTTCATGTCGCTAGACGCTTTTCCTTGCCTGTATATGAAAGCTGGGCTTATGTTAGGTTTGCTGGTGCAATTTGTGTTATTTACATTATAATCAAATTTTCTGACAACATTAGTCAAATTCATGAGACTGCCTTCACTGCAACTACTGGTCTGTTTCAGGCTACAGCCAGGCGAGCCAACAGTGCCAGAACTAAGGGATCCAGGTTCCGTTTTTTCACTACGTACATGATTGCTAGCAATACCAACGTGGCTCAATAAGCTGCTTTCGGCTTTCTGTGACGACAGTACGTTTCCAGGTTCTTTGGTGAAAATCCCATGTTGGATGGTGACCAGTGGTATTTGGACTATCGAATGATGCTTCAGGGAGGACCCTTGGGTTGTGCCAGGCTGGGTTCCTATGACCCCTCCTTTCCTCCCCATCACACTGCTCTGTGGTGGGTGCGGTGTGAAGCTGGCACTTACGGAGGCAGGCTGGCTGGAGACGTAGTGTTGGGGAACCTGCTCACGAGACTGACTCTGCAGCACTGCTGGTGCGGTCTGAAACACAGTGTTGAACATTCGTCTCCGTGTGTCCTCGATTTCCTCAGGAGACCAGCTGATGCCCTGCTTGAGCCTCTGAGCTGCGAACCACAGCTTAATCTGCTCTTCTGGAAAACCTGAAACCACAGTCAGATAACAGAGCTCTGCTTTGGTGGG
The DNA here is from genome assembly GCA_037974485.1 of Hemigrammopetersius urotaenia. NCBI lineage: Eukaryota > Metazoa > Chordata > Actinopteri > Characiformes > Alestidae > Hemigrammopetersius > Hemigrammopetersius urotaenia. The sequence continues at coordinate 6,151,285 of JBBPDC010000135.1, forward strand.
GTACGGGAACTTCCCAAAAGAAGCCTTAAGGAAGCTGCTTCGATCCATAGCTGGGTCATAGGTGGGAATGCTACTTAATGGAATCATTACTTTTGGCAAATTGCTGTTTAAGTCCGGACAAAGGGGGGATGAATTCCAGAGAGGCTTCATGTTCTGTGTTACTGATATTCCAGAGTTTGGAAATGTCGCCACAGGGAGGGAAATGGCATCAGTGAGAATCTGAGACGTGGGTATGTTCTGCCCAGCAGTGCCGTTAGCTATTGCAACGGAGGACTCAGAAATAGCATCTGCCCTCTGTACTTCATTCGTGTGTGAAACAGCCATTTTCTTCGGTTCCCCTTTGACCATCATCCTCATTATGGGCGTTTTGGTAATAGATATCCCCGTCTCGCTAAAACCATCCTTTTCTGTAAACACCATCTGTTCCACTGTTAGTACTCCATTGCGTTTAGTAACCTGCAAAGATGCTTTGCCAAGTCTCCCCTCCACTTGCAGTTCGGGATGCGTTTCTGCGTTATGCAACGCCAGACCTTCAAATCTGGCCGTCAAAACCTTGCAGTTGACGCAGTAAAACTTTGGTTGTGTGTGAAAATCCATGTGACAACTCTCCATATGTCTGAGAAAAAGGTTCAGCCCTGTTGTTTGAAAGCTGCATGGCAAACATCTGTGCGTTCCCCTTTCTGACACACCGCAGGTCCTCTGTGATTCCACCTCTTTCTCCTGACCAGAAATGCTCAGGATGCTGTCTTCAGGAATTGTGGGTAGTAGCTCTGGTAAACAGCCCTCCTCTCGCAGATATTTGCTCTTTGCTGGTATCATGCAGGGAACGGTGGACTTCCTTTTGCTGGCCATGGCGCAGTGGTGTGTGGTGCAGACGAGTCAGGACAGAGTGCTGGAATCTGATGGAGATTCAGTATCACTGGTCAGCCATGATGACGCTGGGCCAGGACTTTAGATCCCCACCTGAGCTGTAGTCACGTCTGGGAATCTACGGAAGAACAAAATGAAAGTAATTTGCCACGAGGCGAGACGCTAACACCTTTGTAATTTATGCAGACTGGGTTTGTTTTTAATCAAGTCTAGGCATATTGTTGGCACATAGTGTGATTGTGGTTTAAAAAAAAAACAGTCACAATTAGTTTTGTAAATATAGACTATGGTGATTTAACATAGTAACTCGTTGACTCTGGAAACATTAACATTTTCAGGTGAATTATGTTTAATGTTACATTTGCTCCTCCCATCCATACAAGTCCATATATGGATGCTAAGCTACAAATCATTTGAACAGATCTCCTTATTTTGGCTTCAGCAGTTCTGCCCATTCATGCCAGCTGTGACTGGAGCTGTGACTGGTCACCCTGTCAAAAATACTGTGATTAGTGAGAGGGCTGCTTGCATATTGCAGCCTTTTGCTATATCAGTATTGCACAGATCATTTATAACTGCGATAATGATTTGCAGTATTTAATTGTATATATTATATATATAATTAAATACAAAAAACTGCTGTAACCACCACTACTTACTGAAAACTATATTGAAAATATAGAAATATTAAACAAAAATACATTTGGAATTCCATGTTTTTATCGACTGTCACAGGGGAAGCGTTTAAGCTTCGCCCCGGAGCTACCTGGAAGTGAGCACCAATAAGCAGGAAGCCAGGAATCCACTGCAGAGTTTAACTTTATTTAGCAAAACAAAAAGGCATGAGGGCCAGGAACCAAAAAAACCCAAGAAACTCTAACTCACAAAAGAAACACCAGGAGCTGTGAAGCGATGGACAGACGGGGAAACACTGACAGACAGACCTTAAATACACGTCAGGACACTAAACATGACACAGGTGGA
>JBBPDC010000135.1:6158046-6183387 GCA_037974485.1 Hemigrammopetersius urotaenia
TTCCCTTCACCAGTGCATTCCCTCTGCCCCGTGTTCCCTTCACCAGTGCATTCCCTCTGCCCCGTGTTCCCTTCACCAGTGCATTCCCTCTGCCCCGTGTTCCCTTCACCAGTGCATTCCCTCTGCCCCGTGTTCCCTTCACCAGTGCATTCCCTCTGCCCCGTGTTCCCTTCACCAGTGCATTCCCTCTGCCCCGTGTTCCCTTCACCAGTGCATTCCCTCTGCCCCGTGTTCCCTTCACCAGTGCATTCCCTCTGCCCCGTGTTCCCTTCACCGCTGCACCCCCACTGCCCCATGTTCCCTTCACCACCTCAACCCCTCTGCCCCATGTTGCCTCCACCATTGCACTCCCTTTGCGCCGTGTTCCCTCCACCGCTGCACTTCCTCTGCCCCGGCCATGTTCCATCCACATCTATGTTCCTTCTCACTCCGCTTTACCTTTTGGCCCTTCTTTCCCTTCTAAAACATTCAAACCCTGATCTACACCCCTAATGGGTAAATGCTATGTGTCCAAGTTTGTGTGTGTGTGTGTGTGTGTGTGTATATATATATGTGTGTGTGTCTTACGGCATCTCCTCAGGCAGCACATCTGCAAGGATGTTAATGGAGTCAGTTTTGGCCTTTGAGGTTGGAGCTGCAGCAAGCAGGATCTTCAGCAGAGCAATCTGAGAACACATACACCCACACACAGTTCATTTGGGCCTTATGAAACATGTGGCTGTTTCTGGCTGGCTGCTACATTTTAGGTTGAATTGCTTTAATTGGTCCAAAAAGCTAAAATCTGCTTGAACGTTTACCATGTACTGCGGCAGGCTGGGCAGGATCCCCTGATAGAGCAGTTCAGTCGCACACAGCTCAACTTCCTCCTCCCCCTGAAACACACCCACAAATGAATGCACACAGAAATTCAAAGATTTACAAAACACACATCTGGGAGTACTAATAAAGGTGATTTGGTGTGTGTTTATGTTTATACTGACCCCAGACAGTGGAGTTTTCTGATACTCTGCCTCCTTTGCGATCTGAACTTCAGCTATGGACACATACTTATGCTGCAAGGATACACAGGTGAGCACATCAGTAACAGTAACTGATTACACATAGTACAAATCTACAAAAAAACCCCAAAAAACTCACAGACCCTAACCATACAGCAGCAAAGACACACACACACACCTGTTTTAGGGTTTTGATACTTTCATGGATGGGCCTGGGTAGACCTACCACTGTGTCTGTATCACTGTAACACACACACACACACACACACACACACGTTATCTGAATGTTTTTAATTTGAGTGATGAAAATGAAAACGGTTCATACATCTACAAAACCCAAAGGTATTAATAATAGTAATTAGCAACAACAGTAGTGTAACTGTGCACAAGGACTATAAAACAATAGTGTATCTGTGCATAAGGACATTACAATAACAGTATAGTATATGTAATAACTACATAATAATCACTCACTTGCCCAGTGTATAGCCAATAAATTTACTCCTGCTGCACTCGAGGAAATTCTCAATATCCTTCTCTCTGTTCAACACAAAACACACACTGTGTTAGAATCTGTGTGTGAACGCTTGCATGCTTAGTTGTGTATGGAGAGGATGAGTACATGTGTATGTACCTGACTTTGGGAGCCCAGGGCAGGCCCTTTGGGAAGGAGACACGGTCAGTGGGGGGAGGATGGGGAAGGGGCGGTGGCATGACATCGTCACGCTCCAGAGGAAAAGGCTCTGCCTCCAGAGCGCTCTCGTTGTTATCGTTATCATCACTTTCATCATCCTCATCGCGCGCATCATCAGCTTTATAAGGGTCCTTCTCATTAAATGCATCCAAATTCTCCTGCTTTATCAGAGCCTAAATGGAGAACATGTTGGGGGATTTTGGGGAGGGAAGAGAATCGAGTTAACCCACTGAAGGCCACTGGACCAGACAACATTGCACCAAAAAGTTGTGCAGATGATTCCAACGCTAGTGACCACTAGCCTGAATGATTACTGTCCCATATAACACAAGTACCATCCTGTTCCTCAACTACCACCCTGTGTCGCACACCTACAATCCTGCTGCACTATCATGTCCTGTCACACAAACACCCATCATCAAAATATGCTTGTCATGTGGCACATATAAATCACAGCTGTCCCACACTGGACCGCCTACAGTTACCGAGCTGGGTTGGTTACAGAGTTGCTAGGTAGGTTACTGAGTTGTTGGGCCAGTTACAATTTTGCTGGTCTGGTTACATGGCTGCTGGGCTGTTTACCAGGTTGTTAGGCGAGTTACAGAGTTTCTGAGCCGATTACTGAGTTGCTGGGATGATTATCAATTTGTCGCGGTGGTGACTCAGTTGCTATGTTATCAAACTGTTGGTATGTTACCAAATTGCTCAGTGAGTTACTAACGGGTTACAGAGTTGCTGGGTGGGTTAGAGTGTTGCTGGGTACGTTACTGAGAGGTTTCTGTTGTTCTGTGCTTATTTATTTTACTGATTCTGACCAGACTCACACATGTATTAGTATTTTCTAAACTAAGTACCTGCACAAACTGCATAATGTACAACTGCTGTGTGTACCTTGTGTTCTCTGCGTGTTTTCCTCTGCTGTTGCTCTATCAGGTCAGAAGCTGAGGCAGGTGGGGAGGCAGCCCTCATGCTGCGAATCACACTGATGCTGTCCTCTGGGAGGCGTGGCAAACCAAGCTCCGCCCTCTTACACACCTTCATCCGCTGCAGCTCCTCAAACCCCCCGAGAGTGAACTGAACACATCAAAGACTCGTTAAATCACATTTAAGAATGAAAATCAAAAGACAGTCGGCTTTTATTTAAATCTCAAAAAATATGGTTAAAAAACTAGAACTTTTTCCCCGAGCAATGGATTATGAGGAACACACACAGCAGCATAACCTTAGCAATACACACAAATACATATACATATGCCCACATACAGACAGATATACATTGCTAAATACACACTGATACATATTGGAGAAAGAAACAAGAACAAGGTCAGAAAGAGATTACCAGTATAGTTTTCCAGAGCAAGAGAAGGACCTTCTTCATTGGAAAGTGGGGGGCGTGTCCACTGCAGAACTTAGTTACCATGGCGAAGAGCATCACAGAGACAGGCTCACTGTTATAAAGAGGAGAGCCTGACCAGTCAGTCAGACACACACACACACACACACACACACACACACACACACACACACACACACACACACACACACACACAAACAAATGTTTTCATCACATCAGTTCAGTTATTACAGTTGTAAGACATTTTAAATCCACATACACACACTCACACTTACTCCTACCCAGCTCAGTTTTGAAGGTTTCTCTGGACATTCTCCATTCTGGAGGGTCTGCAGGATCCTCTTGCTGAATCGTCTCCACCATCAGATACATGATGTTTAACAGCACCCTAAACACACACACACGTCAGTTGCGTGAAGGTTGGTGTGAGGTGTGCGGGAGTTGTGTGTGAGCTGTACCTCAGGTCAGTGCTATCTGCAAGGGAAATTGCCGGTTTCCTCACTGCACTGCTGCACGCTGCACTGTTGCTGACACACACAAACACACACAGAGTAATTAATTTCACACAGTAGTTAATTTCTTCTTTTCTTGTCTTCTGATTACTTCTCAACAATTGTTACTATTATTATTATTATTAATGTTATTGTTACTCTATTTCCATGTTGAGCAGCTCCACGAGTGCAGAAAATGCTCCCACGTCCAGCAGCAGAAACACGTTATACCTGATCCAGTGCTGCACTTCTGTCTCTGAGCTACACTCTGCAAATGTACCTGAAAACACACACACACACACACAGGTTAATAATGAAATCAGCAGATGTGAAGATGTAGAGATATAAAGATGTGAGAGCGAGTGTGTGTGTACCTTGTGCCATATAGAGGATGGCTCTTGCAACCTTTAACCTTTTCTCTCGCCCGGTCACGTCCAGTCCATCCAGCAGACGCATGGCGTGAGCGCGATGCTGTGCAGCATCAAGATCTACCCACTTCTTATCACCCACTGACACAAACACACACACACTACAGTCATCACAGAGCACAATCTGTGTGCATCACTTAGCCATTATAGCATGTCGTGTAATAGAGGGTCACAGAATGTTACCAAGAGTGAAGTGTTACAGACTGTTGAGGTATTGTGTACTGTAAAGTGTTATAGAACATAGGTGTTCAACAGTGAAGGAAGGTATTTGGGTGTTTTGATGATGAATTAAGTTGTTCATGTGTGTGTTAGTGAATTAAGGTGGTCTGATCTGCAATGCTTTGTTTTTTACTGACCATTAGTGTGAAAATCCTCCTCAAAGCACTTCCTGTTCAGCTGGAACTCTGGACCTTCTGTGTAACTGTACAGCTCTAAACAGGACAAAAGGTCAGCTGGGGTTACTTAGGGTCAGTGGGTAACATTGGAGTCACTCAGGGTCAGTGAGTAACAGTTACTTAGGGTCAGAGTGCAACAGTCAGTGGGTAACAGTGGGGTCACTAAGGGTAAATGGGTAACTGTCAGTGGGTAACATTGAGGTCACTTGTGGTCAGTGGGTAACAATGGGGTCACTAAGGGTAAATGGGTAAGCGTCAGTGGGTAACAGTGTGGTCACTTGTGGTCAGTGGGTAACAGAAGGGTCACTCAGGGTAAGTGGGTAACATTGTGGTCAGTGGGTAACAGTGGGGTCACTAAGGGTAAGTGGGTAACTGTCAGTGGGTAACAGTGGGGTCTCTTGTGGTCAGTGGGTAACAGAGGGGTCACTCAGGGTAAGTGGGTAACAGTGAGGTCACTTGTGGTCAGTGGGTAAAAGAGGGGTCACTCAGGGTAAGTGGGTAACAGTGGGTAAAGTTTCTTCTCACCTGAAAGTTCTGCAGCCCATTTATCAGAGTCAGCATATTCAAACTCCAGATCAGGAGCTTCGGAAAATCCCTGAAACACACAAGAGAGACACAAAGCTAAACCACATATACTATACTATAAACCACATATAGTTCCTATGTCTAAAGAGAGAGAGAGACAGCAAGAGAGACACAGAGAGAGGGAGATAGTGGTTAGAGAAAGAGAGAGAGAGAGGAGAGAGACTGTGTATGAGTGATTGAGAGAGAGAGAGGGAGAGGGAGAAAGACTGCGAGAGAGGATGTTTGATGGTAACTGTAAGTGAAATAAAAACACAATCTGCTCTTTAACATGTTTGAGCTAATGCTAAAATAAAATACTGTGACAGAAGCGGATTAAACTGGGTTTGTGTTTAATGTTATTGTTTTTTGGAAGTAAACAAACATACTGAGATGCTAATGACAACGCAGCAGGTCTTAAAGGTTTTGTTAACGCTTTTTATTCGTCTTTAGAATCAGAAAGCTTTATTGATCCCAGAGAAAATTGCTTATGTTTGACTGCAAAGACAAACAGACAAGAACAATATTAAATATAAATCTAAATAATAATATGTAGAATAAAACACAATATGGAATACACTATGATATATTCACAAATGCTGAGTATCGACACTATATATAAATAACTTCAGGTCGTTATATGAATCACTAATGACACAGGCGGTAGTTAGGAGTACATTATTTCACTTAGTAGAAATCGTTATAGAAGTATTATTGATTAGCAGTGATTTTGCATGAGATGAATGTTTGATGCTCAGATGGGCTTAATGGTTTTCAATTTAACGTTAAGTTAGATCAAGGAGGAATAACATAACATATTAAGGCAGATTATTTGGTAATAAAACTGAAAAGTTTGACATGGTTTAATGACCCTACCCACAGGACCACTCAAACCAACGGGACTACCTTAACAAGGATCCCCAAACCCAGAGGACGACCTCAACAATTACCCAGCCCCCTAATGTAGATTTATGGTGGACTGACCCAGCTGTTGTGTTTAACGTAGATTTAAGGTAGACTGACTGCTCTGCTGTGTTTACAGTAGATATAAGGTGGACTGACTCTGCGCTGCTGTTTAAGGTAGATTTAATGTGGACTGACTCTGCTGTGTTGTGGTTAAGGTAGATTTAAGGAGGACTAATTCTGCTCTGTTGTGCTTAAGGTAGATTTAAGGTGGATTGACTCTAATCTTCTGTGTTTAAAGTAGACTTAAGGTGGATTGACTGCGCTGCTGTTTAAGGTAGATTTAATGAGGACTGACTGAGCTGTGTTATAGTTAAGGTAGATATAAGGTGGACTGACTCTGCTGTGCTGTGTTTAAGTTAGATTTAAGGAGGACTGACTCTGCTCTCCTGTGATTAATGTAGATTTAGGATGGACTGACTCTGGTGTGTTGTGGTTAAAGCAGACTTAAGGTGGACCGGAGAATTCCTCCTGAGTTACAGCTTCGCTAAAACCTCTTACCACTTCCCCAGTCAAGACCATTTCCCACGCGTGTGGTGTGTGTGTGTGTTCTTACCTCCGAGTCCTTCCTCTGGGCTCGGATAAACTCGCCCCGGTTTTTCGGTAAAGTCGGTTTTGGCTTCCCGGGAGCGCCGTTACCCTCCATCTTTCCTCCACATACACAAATCTCGCGAGAACGCACGTATAACGTTAACAAAGCCCTGAGCTATCGCGAGAGTCCTCAGCTGACGTTTTACACAAAGCTAAAAAAATCCCAACAGATAAATAACAACAATTATAATTAAAATAAAAACAACACCAATAATAATAATAATAATAATAATAATAATAATAATAATAATAATAATAATAGTTATGTATTAACTTTATTGAAATCTTGCCCAAAGATCTTAATGCATGTATTAATCAATTTAATTTTAATGCAGCAATTTTTACAACCAAAGTTGTCATAAAACAGCTTTACAGAATCCAGGGTGGTATTCCATGAAACTAGATAAAGGGAAAGTCTGACTTACTTTCCCTTTCCTTTTTACTCTCTTACATACTGAGCAAGTCAAGAGCAAGAGAGGTGAGGAAAAATTCACAAAAGCTCTAAGAAGAAACCTTGTTAAGAACTTTCAAAAAAGGGAACCCATCCTCCTCTAGTTGACCTGGAGAGAGAGATAAAGAGAGTTTCTATTTTCAAAAATAACAATAGAAGGCCTTTGTGTACAGATTAATCATTGTTAATAATAAATAACATTGTAAGATTATTTATTTCATTTTAAAGCCTTTCAAGGCGCATAAGGGCCTTAAAGACAAGTAAACCAGAGCATAAATTTGATGTGCTGCAAAATACAAATGGCTCCAATAATGGGTGTTCAGTAAATTATAACAGATCCAGCTTATGATGTGACATACACACTGTAGACCAGACTAAAGGGAGCTACTAATTTAACTTTCTGTGGTTCAGGATCACTTTTCATCTTTTCCTGGGGTACATCTGATTGTTACAATGTCATGCCCAAAATAATCCAGAAAGTGTTAGGTTTGGCTAGAGTTAGAGTTTAGGGTTGGGTTAGGTTAGGGTCACGGCTGAAATAAGGGTTAGATTAAGACTAGGGTTAAAGGTTAAAGACTTGTTAGGGTTAAGGTCAGGGCTTAGGTTTGGGGCTAGAATTATTGTTACAGTTGTTTGGCCTAGTGTTTTCAAGACAAAAATATGGGTTAGGAATATAACGTACCATCTTGGCCTGACTGGCCTATTTCACTCACCTATTCAATCTCCCAAATGCTGCACCCTTATGTTAGGGTTAAGTTTAGGGTTACGGCTAAGATTAAGTTAAGGTTAGGTTTTTAGGGTCAGGGGTTTGGGTTTAGTTTAAGGCCGGGGCTAAAGCTGGGGATTGGGTTAGCGGTTAAGGTTGAGGTAGGGTTAGGGGTTAGGGTGTAGGGCCTGCCCTCATAAATTAAATAGTTCATTAATTCAATAACTGCATGAATTAAGGTCTCATTAATGTATCAGTCTCATTTTCATGATCAAAAATGGTCAGTTTTCTGACCATTGGTGTATTTAAATTTTTTTTTTTGGTGTTGGTGTATTTTTTATTCTCTAATTTTATATACGGTATATATTTTTATTATTTTCTTCTAGGCTGTAACCTGTTGAACAACCCAAGGAAGAGTACCCTCTAGCCCTGAATGGCCTATTTCACACATCTATTCAACCTTCCAAATGTTGCACAATGAACCTGGAAATAAAAAGGGGTGTAGATCCAAAGAGAGTTGTACTAATGGTATTTAGTACATTAGGGTTATGGTTAGGGTTCAGTTTAGAGTTAGTCCATCATCCTCACAAAGGTTCTGTTGAAGTTTGGGGGGAAATTTGGAGTCTGATCAAAGACAGAACAAGCCAACATCCAATCACTTAGTCTGCTCTGGCCCTATGGACAGGCTCTACCAAATCTGGTACATTTGGGTTAGCATTAAGATTGGGTTTCTAGGTTAGGCTTAGGTTTTTAGGGTCAGAGGTAAGGGTTTAGGTGATGGGGTTAGTTTAGGGTTAGGATTAAAGTTGGCTTCAGGGGTTAGTGGTTAGGGATGGGCTTAGGGTTAGGCCACCAGTTGCTCCTGAACCCTAAGGTTAGGGTTTGGGTTGGTTTTTGTTCCCCGTGGTACTTACATATAATTTTTACCTCCATCATGCTGGGAAAGGCATTGTTCTTCACAAACTGTTCTTGGATGGCTGAGAGACGTTGCTCTAGAAGAATGTTTAGTACCATTCTTTATCCTTGTGTTGTGCTTTATGCTGTGTTCTTAGGCAAGGTTGTGAGTGAGCAAACTCCCTTCAATGAGAAGCTTACCCAAGAATTTGTCTGAGGACAATGTAAGAGGATGCATTAGGAGAGGAGATACTCTCTGAAAAGGTGAGTCTTCAGAAGGAAGCTGGAGGGGGATTCTGCTCTGGTCACAATAGGCAGCTCAAACACACACACACACACACACACACACACACACACACACACACACACACACACACACACACACACACTTATAGTTCCTTTATCAGCAGAAAATATTCTCATTTGTGATGACCCCTGGACCTTGACATTGCCTCAACAACGATTCATACATTAATTCCAGTTTTATTTGGAATGAATGCATGAATGGAACCAAGTTAATGACAGAGAATTAATGTAATGATGAATGAGTGAATGTGCACTATCTATATCATATATTGATCTATCAGTCAATATATGAATCAATCACCTATGTCGTCTGAATTCTTTCACGTATCACACAGCATAAGTGATTGATTCATTAGTCTTTAGAGTGATTTTTCTCGCTGTTAACATTGGTTGTAAAAAGTGAAATGTAAATAAAACCGAATTGAGTTCATTGAATTAACTGCTGTCCTTTGTTCAAGATGGTGATGATGGAACTCGAGTGGCCCGTACTCTTGTCAAAGATGGTGACGATGATGACGGGACCCCCAATCCACACCCACCATCCACCAAACCCCACCCAACCCAACCCCACCCAAAACACAAACTCATATTGTCCCTTTCTCATGAAGAGGGTATAATGTACTGTTTATCCACACTGCAACTTGAGGCAAACAAGCAACTTGAGGCAAAAAAAAAACTTCAACTGGAATACATGCATAAATGGCACCAATAAATCACAGTGAATTAATGTAATGATGAATGAGTGAATCTACACACCAATAGAACAGTCAATACACGAATCAATCGCTGAATTCTCTTCTATTCCATTAACCATTTTCGGCATGTTGAGCGATCTTTCTCTCTGTGTGTAAAAAGCGACTGCTTTTTACTGCTCTGGTGGTTCGTGAGTGGTGCGAAAACCTTTTTCAACTTCACACGGAGATGTCACTTCCGCTGGGAGCCGAGCGCCATTTTGCGCTGGGCTGGCTGTGGACAGGTCTGAAGGCGTAGAAAGGCGCACAAAAAGCCCAATTAAACTTCACAGAGAGGCGCCGAATTCGTTTTCACCGTCTCCTCGTTTATTTCGTACAGGACTGAGGCAGTGGAGGCGATGGGTGGGCGTGTTTTGTTGGTCTGTAGTGGGAGTCGGTGAAGCCGCAGTGAGGCGGCGCTGTGTTTGCGCCTAAATCCGCTCCAGTGAAAACACGCAGCGCTTCTAACGATCCCACACCCCGACCAAAGCACCGGAGAGTCTCCCGGCCGGACTTCCATGCTCCTCGGACCCCGTCAGGCCGACCGGTGGGTGTGTAAATAAAGACCAGAGCTACTAACGCTACTGCTAAAACTGCAGCTACTGTCTGTTAGCACGCAGGCTAAAGAGCCAAACCGGGTCGAAATTATTCAAGTTCCATATTCTCATCCTGTCGTAAGGTTTACAAGGGTGTTTTTAAACGGTGACCGGTATTTAATAGTTTAATGAGTCAGTCTGTTAGGTGTTTCCATGTTTCGACTGAACCTGCCGCTCCTGGCCTGCATTGTCTAGCGTTAGCATTAGCTTTAGCATTAGCTACATTCATTGACGAGCCCCGTGGCCTACAGCCCTTCAGAGAGAAAAAAATGAACACCGGAAGATGAACACTGGCCATATAACCTGAAACTTCTGCTTTTTAGCTATTTCTTAGCCATTGTGTCTTCCTTAACGTGGTTTTGTTGTTTAGTAACTCGTTGTGCATTTTTGTTTGTTTAACAAAAATGTGTTTTCAAATCAGAACAGTGCTGTTTTTGACCACGTGGAATGCCTTTCTGCTGTTTGTTTTTAATGAAATGGACAGCTACTGTAATAATTATGTTTTGGTATAGGATGTCTAATAATTTCTTGTGTAATTGTGACAGGAAAGATGTTTCAGCTTCCTGTGAACAACCTCACTCGGCTGAGAAAGGCCAGGAAAAAGGTCAAGAGACTGTTAAGTGACATTGGACTGGACTATTGTAAGGAATATGCTGAGGTGAATAAACTTTTTTTTTTTATCGAAATGTTAATGCAACATTAATACACACGTGATCTTAGGCTAAAACATTTTCCTGTCATTTCCAGTGGTAAAGCAAGTGTTTTTTCAGCTGAAAATAAACAGAAATTGACGAGGTTCATTCTTCAGCTATAGTTTATATGGAAATAATTATTTTGTAAGCAATTTTTAAAAAGCTATTGATCCAGGCTTAATTGTGCTTAATATTAAAATTCTCTGGAGAAGGCTGTTGTAGAAACCCACCATTTTCCTCAGTATTTAATTGCTCATTACAGAAATACTATTAGCCATGTCAGTCCTGGTTTAAACTAGTTAAAATATGTAGCACTGGAGTCTATAAATCTATTATCTGTAGCAGAATCAGACCCAAAATAAGTAATAGGTAGTTAAAAGTTGTTTTTAAGTGTGAACTTAAACTTAGTGTTCTGCCAATTTCAGTGTTTTTCCTTAAAATTCTTCTCCCTTGTAGGATTACAAAGAGTTTGACTCTGACGAGTCTTATTCGAAAAATTATTACCTTGATGTATGCTTGTGGGATCCATCGTGGACAAAGTCACAGGTAAGACATGTTTACCAACCATATGCAGTAAGAAATGTTCTGTTGAAGTGAATTAATGTTGTTCAGCATCAAATGTTTTGCCCCTAATGTTTTCCAGGACTATAGAACTAAGCAGTTTTGCTGCTCAGATTGCCCCTTTGCCTCCAAGTACTTCTCCGCATACAAGAACCACTTTCGCAATGTTCACAGAGATGACTTTGAGAACCGCATTTTGCTCAACTGCTCTTATTGCATGTACAGTGGGAACAAGAGGACCCTGGAGACTCATGTCAGGCTCTTCCACATGCCACAGAACATGGCACGACAGGGCATCGCCAGCCCACAAGGCTCCCTGGTGGGTGTTAGGGATGGCGTACGGATAGATAAACCAATGCTGACCGATAAAAAGGAGCTGCCAGTGTACTACTGCAAGAAGTGCACCTATCGGGACCGACTGTACAATGTGGTGCGCAGGCACATTTACAGGGAACACTTTCAGCATGTGGCCACGCCGTATGTAGCCAAAAACTCTGAGAAGCAGGAGAACAGTGAAGTAGTGGCAGTCAATAGTCACGGTATTCATTGTAAAAGCTGCCTCTTTGTCCCTCGATCCTACGAGGCATTGGTCCAGCATGTCATTGAGTTCCATGAACGCATTGGTCATCAAGTGACGGCTATGATAGGCCATACCAATGTTATAGTGGCTCGCCCACAGGCGAACATAATTCAGCGGGGTAGTACAATAACCCCTCACATGGCACAACCAGTAAACCGTTTTAATGTGCCCAAAGTTATGGGGATGTCTGTGGGTAACCATTTCAAACAGGGTGTTGCAGGAAACTCTGTATCTGCACAGCCAGTGCGTATTACACTACCTGACAAAGCTGTGTCTGGCACAGTCTCACAGCCACATACGGGAAAACACCTGGGTGGCTTTGGGGTTACAGCCTCTCATGGTAATGCCTCATTCTCCCCTTCAATGAAGTCCCTACCTCTGTCTTCAGTGCATTCTGCAACTGCCACTTTGACCTCATTGCAGGCCAAAAAGGCTTCGGCTAATGCACTGAACACCTCACAAACGCAAAAGTGGAAGATTTGTACCATCTGCAATGAGCTCTTCCCTGAGAGTGCGTACAGTGCTCACTTTGAAAAGGAACACCAGGCGGAAAAAGTGCGGGCTATGGCTAAGTACATCATGAAGATACACAACTTCACAAGCAAGTGTCTGTATTGTAACCGCTACCTGCCAAGTGACTCCTTGTTGAACCACATGCTAGTCCATGGACTGACATGTCCACAGTGTCATTCTGTATTCTATGAGGTTGAAAAGATAGTGGCGCACAAGCGGCAGGCTCACCCAAATGAGCCAGGGGAACCTCTTGGTGGCTCCCCACTTACTTTTGACCTCACTCTTCAGCAAGGCAGTCTTAAAAATGTGCAGCTTATCATTACCACTTACAACATGAAGGAAACACCGGAGTCATCGTCCTCAGGTGGGCAGCAAGCAAACAGTGCTGTAGCCAGACCTTCAATGATGGGAAAGGGGACAGAAAAGCCTAGTGAATCCCTGATGAGGAATGCATCCCAGAATCCTGTACCCCAGAAAAAGGAAGTTGGGAAGACGCTCTGTCCACTGTGCTTCACCATCCTCAAAGGCCCCATCTCTGATGCACTAGCACACCACCTGCGTGACCGGCACCAGGTACTTCAGACGCTGCATCCTGTAGAGAAAAAACTCACTTATAAGTGTATCCACTGTCTGGGTGTCTACACAAGTAACATGACTGCTTCCACTATCACACTTCACCTGGTGCACTGCCGGGGAGTTGGACAAAGTCCCAAGGGTCACTGCAGCAAGTCAATATCCACACTGCGCTCAACTGGAGCAGGTACTCTTAAGCGAGAACTAGTGGCCTCAGATGCTATTGATCCTAAGAGGAGGAAAATGGTGGACCAAAGCAGGTACTATCCCACAGTGTTTGTGGAGAAGCCAGAAGAGCCTGTCGTTCTTGCCTTGGATCCCAAAGGTCATGCAGATGAGTCTTATGAGGCGCGAAAGGCTTTTCTCACCACATATTTCAACCGCCGTCCCTATCCATTGCAGCGTGAGGTAGAGAAACTAGCTGCTAGTCTCTGGTTGTGGAAGTCTGATGTCTCAAGTCACTTTGCCAACCGCAGACGTTCATGTGAACGGGACTTTGTTACTCGTAAACCAGTAGTGTTGCTTGGCTTTAATATGCGAGCAGTGAACCAGCTCAAACATAACTTGAATTTTGATGCTGAGTGGGTGTTCGCAGTCAACAATGAGGAGAAAAGTGGAATTTCAAGAACCTCCAAAGTGAGGCTGAAGGCTCCTGTTGGATTTTCTGCTGAGGTGGCTACCAAAGCGCTTCAATTTAGGGGTATGAGACAGTCTCTAAACACTGGACGAAGTAGTCAAAGCAACTGTGCCTTCAAGCCAAGCCCTGGAACCGCTTCAGAACCGATTGCCATTGATTCTGACAGTGAATCAGACCAAGAAGAGATGGTTGTAAAAAACATGAATCTCAGTCAGCAAGCAGCTACATTTCGACCTTCTGTGGTGCAAACCCAGGCAAAAGGGACTGTGCTGAGGGAGGGTTTCCACCATGAAAGAGATGGCATAGCAAGTAGAAATTCTGTCAGAGGGGAGGAAAAGATTCTAGATGGTTCGGCATCCAGTTCCAGTCCAGATGAGGTGATATGGACCGGCAGTGTGTCTCCGAATCAGGGTCACTACAGACCAGCTGGACGATTTGAAGAGAAAGGGAAGGAGGTGGGGTTGTTGGGTAGATGATGGCTTCTCCCCCAGCCTCAGTGTTAAACTCCTTCAGTCTTGGGTGAGAACTTTTACCTCAGTTTGACTTCCAAAAGCGTGATCAATGAATCTGAAACCCTTAAAAGTGGAACAGTGGTACAAGCTCACTGAAAGAACTGTTTACTATCAACATGTCTGCTGTGAACAAGCAGTAAAAATAACATGCTGTATTATTATTCTTAATGCATAGTCCCACTGGTGATCTTTTTTTTTTTTCTACATTACACAGCCCTCTATATTTAATCACACTGTTGTTGAAATTGTAACAAAACTGATAGGCCTGTTTCTCTCCGATCAAATAAAATTGACATTGTAATTTACTAAAAAGTGCTTGGATATGTTTTTTTTGTTTTCCTTTTGTTTTTTAATTATCATAAGAAAAGGTCAGTGAATTTAATATGAATACTTAAACAGTTTCTGTTGAGCCAAATGCCTGGTTTATGAGTACTTAACTAGAGTCTGTAGCTTTAGTTCTGTCTTAAGTTACCTTATTAGACTTTGTCATGTATTTGACAGTTTTAATAAAGTTGTATATGATTGTCTTTTTCAGTTCAATGTGAAATTGATGTTTTTTTTTCTAACAAGTGCCAGAATATTCTCTTCCTCACAATGGTAATGCAGACCCAATGTGTTTTTTTTTTTTTCTGGATCTGAATAAAGGTAACTTTATTAATGAGTGTTTTAGTTATATTTTTGAGTATAGTCATTCCTGTAGTTCATGCAAGCATTAAGTCACTAATGATTAACTTCTTTTTTTGACATCTTGGTTGATTAGCATCTTGGTGTCGTGCTTGTAATGTTTTTCTTTAACATGCAGCTTTGTTTAACTCCATGCCTTTCATGGTTTGACCATCCAGACACTGCACTTGCATGGTCCAGCCATTAGATGGAACTGTCTCTAAATTCAAATGCAGAATCTACATCTGTTCCTTAAGTAATTGCTTCGTTCTCATCAAATTTCTGTAGTTAAAATCATAGGAAATTAAAACAGTATAGAGATTCTGTAGACTTCGCATCAATTATGTGGAAGTGGACATTTTCTTACTCAAACACTTCTGCCTGGAAATTGTATATAGTTTTGAGAAACGTTTCAGGATTTAAGGTGAAATCTGCAACTAATAGATCGTAGGTAGATGATTTTTTTTTTTTGTGTACCCAACAGAAATGTTTATAGTGAACACATAGTATGTATGATGTGTAAATACAAATTCTTGTTTTGTTAAGGATGACTTGATATTGCTGACTAGATCCGTGCACTGACCAAATTACGGTAGAGAGAAAAATTCACTCTGGCTATGGCCTCATGAAAATGAAACCCGATTTGGTGCTTTTAACAGAAAGCTTCTAAAAGCTAAATGGGCAGATCCTGTGGTTGCTAATCTCTGACTGTCATTTGGTGCCATTTCCCTAGTGAGGAGTCGGCCGTTTTAGCTGATAAACGAGGGCAAATAAAAGACCAAACCTGTCATTCTACTGATTATTATTGATTTTTGGAGTTGTTTTTTGCTGATATTCAGAATACCTCTTATTTGGCATGTGGATCACTTTTTAATACAACACAGTTTCACTTGTTATGTGTTTGCATCTTGTGATCTCATGGTCCGTAGATCAGGGTAGAAACTTGAGTCACTCTTTTCTAAGAGGAAGCTAGCGGAGGGAAGAGTTACCCACTCATACTTGTGGGTCAGTTAGCGATGGTTAAAGTGCGTGTGTGGTTTGTGTTTAGAATAAATACATAAGTGATCTGTAAGAAGTACACAACCTATATCATCTCCGATCATGCATAGACAGAACGACTTGGCCTAGGAAACTATGAAAATCATTGTTTATTTCTGGATTTACTTCATAATGTACAGTATACGAGCTCTCATTTGCTTAATGGGTTTTATGGGTATGTAGCAGCTGCCTCCTTGAGTCATGCATTTTTATTTTTGGGAACTCTGTATCAAAATTGGTCATCTTGAAAGGCCAGCTGATACAGCCTTGGCCAGTAAACTCCAAGATATGCGCAAATGCTGAGCTTAGCTTAGTTTTGAATTTGAGTCCTCGCACAATCAATTGTTGGTTACGTTGTCAGTGTCTTAGATATTATGTTCAGCAGAAGAAAAAAACATTTTAGTTGTAATATATCTTAATGTAACAACTTTATTCCAAATACACTGGTGCCATTTCTGTCAATCAGGGCATGTTCATGAAATGTAATGCTTAAAAAAAGTGTAAAATATAAATAGGCTTAGAAAATTTCCAGTCTAACGCAGGGTATCAATTATAGCTAACATTTAATCAGAAATTCAGTCTCAGAACTTTGGTCTAATTGCAAAAGATTGTGTTCACCACAAGTAATAGAAGTCGATCATATTTTCCTGTTCTGGTTTATTTAGATCGATTCAGGTTATTCAGTTTTTTTTAGTTCTGCTTATCTTAACCTGTGTATTGCACCTGCTTCCCTGCCTGCTGTGTGGGAGTAAATGCACAGGGGCAAAACTGTCAGAGTTTAAATTTAGGACTTGGCACAAGTGGGTGTTCAGTAAAATGTTTTGTCACTAGGAGCCTTATGGAAAGTGGTTCATTTGAATGTTCGCATTCCAAAAGCTGCGGGACAGTGCTGAATGGACAATGGCAGTATTATAACCCAACAGACAGCACTACAATAACACCACAGTGACTAAACCACAAACTCAAACTGTTCTGAACATATAAATACTAATCGTCCTCTGGAAAACGTAACCTTTAATGGTGTTTGTGTCAATACTTTTAACCATGGCTTTTAACCATGGTTATTTTCTAATGCATTGTCAACATGCAGAAATGATACAACAGTTAAGACTAATCAATGGAAATGTTAAAACAGAATACAAACATGAATAGAACAAGATACAAGTCTGTAAAAAAGGAAAAAACATCAAGAATAGACGCATTTTACAAAATAAAACTTTGTCAACATCTTTTTTTCACTAACCCAGTTCACCAATCCTTGTTATATAGAAAAAAATCTCATGCTGCTAGCATTATTTGCTCAAACGTTGACCTAATTGTCTCAAGGCACCAAGTTTGTAATTGAAGAAATGGATAACTGTCACAGTAAATTGTTGACCTAAATACCTAAAAAAAAAAACAAAGTGAATAAACACCTAAGCCAAAATGGTGTATTATTGTCATAACTGAATTATTTATAATTATTTATGGTTGCTGTTTAAAGTGTAATACATTTCAGTGAATTATTATTGGTGTTTTACTATCATTCAACTGTGAGAGCATTAACTGAACATTTAAGATAATTATGCTATTATGCTGCTGTTAGTTTTTTCTTTTCTATAGATGGATCCAGCACTTTATTAGTCTATATTAGGTCTTTCTTATAATGTCGGCAGCTTGTTCATAATTTCTTATCATTCATATACAATAGCAGAGTCCTTCAGGCGGTCTTCACACCATAGTGGACAACATGCCAGAGTTAGAGTGGTGTGTGTATGGCAAATGAGTGCCGGCACTGTACGACAGTAGAGGCCCAGGTGGTAGTGCAAAAGCCCCCACGCACTCCTCCGGTGCCATGGGTGGGGGCAGCTCAGGATAAAGCTCTGCCCCCAAGTTCTTCTTCCCCTTCTTATTCCTGCTGGACACTTTACGGTTTCGTGTCTGTATGCCATCTTTCTTCATGGTGAGGGGCCTGTTCACCTGTGGATACATTTTTAGAGAGAAATATTATTCCTCTATATGGCGTTTATGCTTTGAACCAGTTTCATTTCACTTTATCACTTATAGCCCATTAAAATTACATTATGTGCTAAAGTGCAAATTCTAATCTCTCAGTGTCTGCCAACAGATATCGTATCATGGCTTGATTTTAATGTATTGCCTAGCTTTGTGGGGAATAAATGTATGCACCATGTTTTTCTCCTTTTTGACACTTGTTCATTATGAAACTAAGTATATAATTGTCATGTGAGAGTTTAGTAATAACAATCCTCAGAAGGGTTCATTTCGATGCTGAGTCAGGTTCAGCAGGACAGCTGATAGTTCAGACTTACGTTGTGCAGTTTGAAGTAAAGTCCACAGGCGTTACACACTGGCTCTCCACTGGCGTTGCGTCTCCACAGTGTGGTGATGCTGGTCTGGCAGTTGGCACACTGTGTCCCAGCACGTTTACTCACAATCTGTCACAAAACGCACACATGTTTAAGTGTAAAACATTTCATTTGCTGCTAATGTAGCTGCCAACAAAATGAATCGTCATAGATAGAGCGGGGCACAACCCAAGCTGTTTTGGTTTTGTAAACGAATTACTTGATTGTTTTGATCTAATTTATAAAAACCAATAAATTTTCCACTTTACATTAAAGCTTATGCATCAAAATAGCAACAATTAGTAAAGGAGACTTTGCATGCGATTTATTTGTGACCAAACTAAATATATCAGCATGATGAAATATATATAATTTGGATAACATTTACAGTACATACATTTGATGAATGTAATGAAATTCAAGGTGTTTACTAGCAAAGGCTTTGCTGTTCCACTATATTAACTAAAAGACTTTAGCTTTGCTAGCTTATTCAGATTTGTTACAAAAGTCGATATATTTCGGGGGGGATGGTGTAAATTGTGTGACATGTAACATAACGCATAGTAAAAAATAAATTGAATAGTAAAAATTAAAAAAACTTGTAAATATTAAGGGGATGGGAAATTCTGCTCGGACCAGATAAACAAAAAAATATAGTGTTATGTTTTACGCTGTGTTAATCATGGCCCACTCAAAACTCAAGCTTCAAGCTTTTTGGGTATGCAATGTACTTTTGTACTTTTTTTTTTTTTTTTAAAGTACGGCATAAGGCTGACAAAAGCTAGTCTTAAGCATTACTTTGGCCTCATGTCTAGTGCAAAAGTCCAAATATGTCTTTGCTGATACAACACATCTGGTGTAGACATTTGATAATATGAAACTTTACTCTGACACATCATCTTGTTACTGTAGTCTGTGAAATATGAACGCACCAGTCTTTTCTTTGGCCTGATGAGTGGCCTGTTTTGTCCATTCATTTTGTGGTACAGGCCACATGCATTACAGAGATAATGTCCTGTCCCATCCCGCCTCCACAGAGGAGTGGCTGTAGCTCCACAGTTGACACATTCACGAGCATCTGTGCCAACATACACACACACACACACACACACACACACACACATATACATTCATATTCAGATGGAATCTCCATCTTTGGCCTGTATGCAATAATAAAACCTTTTAACCCCTTAAAATCATGTGGATCTACACAGAATTTACAACTACATCACAGAATACCTGCGTAACAGAAGACCTGCATCAATCATATAAGCTTCAAGACCTATATATAGGACTACAGCTGCTTCTAATGTTCTGCCACATCTGTTTCTATGGTTATGATAGTAACTGTGAAGTTGTGACATTACTTGCTGAGTGATATTAGTGTGAAAATTACTTTTAAAAAAAGGACCAACAGAAAAAGGGACAAATCCTTGAATTAAAGGATTATCTGAAACTAAATGTATGTATTTGTACATAATGGTGTGACAGAAGATACTGAAAATCCATTTTAAGATTAAGAAATGCAGAAATGCAGTCTTCAACTCTTATGCATAAAAGGGTTAAAAGATCTAAATGCTAAAATCTAAACATAACTGTAAATGTTCTCACCTGGAGGAGAGAGTCTCATTTTATTCCTCATTTTAGGTGAAAATGATGGGGGGTTAATCCAGGCCCCCGCAGTGGAGTAAAGAGCTGCAGGACCATAATCCTGAGGAGGGGGAATGTAGGAGTTGTAGGGGCCCAGCATGTGTGTGTGTGTGTGACTGGGAGGGTACACACTGCCACTGGAGCAGCCCAGATTCAAAAATGTCCCTCCAGCTCCGCCCACTGGACTCAGACGCTCTGCCTTCAAGGTGTCCTTACTGTCTCGGCCCGGGGAGGGGAAGGACGAAGTGCTAGTAGGGTAAAGCGGTGGGGGTGTGTGGGGTAGTATGGGGGTTTTGGTGAAGGAGCTGGACGTCCAGGCTGTGGTGGGACTGCTGTAGGTCAGAGAATGACCTCCTGAGCTGTCCAGCCATGGAAAATTTCCGAGAAGTGATGGAGACGTGTAAACCTGGCGCACTGCAAACAAACACCCAAAACAGGAAAACCTCATATAAATTTCTATTGGTTCATCCGAAGGGCTTGTCCAGTGTAAAGCTCGCCTTTTCAAGTACTGTAGAGTCATGAGATATACTTTATGAGGTATTTTTCTTATTTACCTATTTGTCCTCAGTGTTTTTAATTAAGTCTACTGCTTAATATGTGGGTAGGTGGAATCCTTTTTGCTGTTTGCCATCGCATAAGGCCTCATAGTGGTGAACCATACTTGCATTTATATTTACATTTACAGCATTTAGCAGACACTTTTATCCAAAGCGACTTCCATTCCCTAACTACAGGAGACAGTCTCCCTGGAGCAACTTAGGGTTAAGGGTCTTGCTCAGGAACCCATTGGGTTAGTTTCAGGTTTGTGTGTGTGTTGTGTATTGATGAGAATATCAATAATATCTGTAATTGTGATGGAATGTTCTGCCTGACTGGCTTGGGCATTTTTACTTTACTGTACCTGGACTGTGCCTGAAAGCTGAAGGAGTCCGGTTTTGTCCACTGTTGAAGTACGATGGCAGGCTGTAGTCTGTTTCTGAAGAGTAAAAGGGCTCCTCCTCCTCTCCAGCCGGAAGGAGGCCTGACTCATCCGAAAAATGGGCCAACGGGTCAGAACTGACCAAGCTAGGGGAGACCCACCGTGACTCTGAGGGATTTTCCATCTTCACTTCTGCTGTAACACACAGTCATCCACACTCATCTCTGCTCATCTTACATAAATCATGTCTATTTTGAAATATTAGAATTACATAGATCACAGCTTTATGCGGGGTTCTGAAGAGTAGTAACTGAAAGTGACCCTCCAGTAAATCCCTCCCCTCAATACTGATTGTTCAGTTATATTAGGCTCAAGCACCTCTAAAAAGCTTTCCAAACTTTACAAGATGGCACTATTGCGGTATGTGTACATCAGATACTCAATAACACAAGAGTTTTGAGGGTAAACTGTATGGAAGATCCCATTAAGAAAAACAAACCTAGCAAAAATGGCACACAGTGGGTACTAGCGTAGTCTTTCTTTATTACTGTTATCCCACTGGATTTAGGAGTGCATGTAGCTAAAACAAGCCAAGGAAATTAAAATACTATAAAGACAAAAAAAAACAGATTATAAAAAATACCAGTGAGACACCTAGCTAATTAGAACATAACTGTATAGCTATTGTAAATAATAGAAATAATAATACTATTTGGTATTATAAATTTTTCGGCTTTTAGGCTTCAGATTACACCTTAGGTTTTTAGGCTTCAGATTACAGACTATGTATGGGATGCACGCAAGAGCTTTTTCTACACCTTTCTCTAACCTGAGTAGGCAAACACAATAATGGACTGAAAGCATGTCATACATAACAAACACCTGTTAGTGAAAGGGTAAAAACTGTTGAATTATTGATAGGATTTTTTCACTGATTTAATCTGATGTTATATGGTGTGATTTGTAACATTTTTTGTGAACAAACATTTTTAGTGTAGGAAATAAAACTGTTTTTTGTTTTTTAATAACTTCAAATAAAGTAACATTCAGCTGGACTTCAGATCATCTTTGGTTGAGGGATGAAAATAATGTTAAGTTACTTTTGCAATGCAAAGTTTTGCTCCAGCTGAAGCGCTATCTGCTACGCTTACTTTCGAGTCTTTCTTTTTTTGAACCAAGATATTTAATCAAGGTCACTAGACGACAACTTCCCTTTAAAGGATCCTCATTTGACTGTGGCTGAAAGTAAACCCCTAAAAATACAACCGAGTCTTTTTCAGGCTTTAACGACAGGCACTATTAGAAAACAACATTTGTTCTTTCAGGGGAATCGGTTACGTTAATGAAACTGCTGCAAAGAATATGATAAAGATAATTTATTTGTCTTACATATAAAGACAAATTAATACAAGCAAGCAAGTAAATAGACGGACGGACGGACGGACGGACGGACGGATGGACGGATAGATAGATAGATAGATAGATAGATAGATAGATAGATAGATAGATAGATAGATAGATAGATAGATAGATAGATAGATCTCCTTAATGTTTTGTGTAATATAATTATCACATCAGTGAACTAGGGCGTTTAGAAAGGGTTTAATGTGCTGGTTGTGGCTGTCAAGCTGCATATCTTCTCTACACAGCGGTGATAAGGGCTGATAGCACCTCGCTGGATCAGATTTGTTACAGTATTATATTATTTTATATTCCTCTGACAAACCAGACGCCAGACATTATCACGTCCAGTCCGACGAGCTGATAACGAATAGGAGAACTTTTAAGAACGGCTGATTAATATCAATCACCATCAGGAATGCAGTTGAAGTGACAATATTACAAAACTAAATGCCGATTTGGAATAAATGTTTGTAGTGATTTTAACACTCCCCTTAGGCGAACGAACTGAAAAATCAGTCTATTATAACCTTATTTAATGTAGCCGTTTCACAGCATATTTAAACACGACAATAAATGTATCAAAATACTATAACATTACAATATAGCGTTACAGTATAAAAATAGCATGGCATTAAAATGTCGTCGTAAATAATAATTTTCATTTTGATAATAATTTATTCAGATCGGTGATAGCGTGTAAAATCAGTATGGAATATTTTTTTATTTAAACCAAGTGAAGTTTTCTGCTGATTTGAGGTGCATAATTATTCGTGTACGGACCATGTTCTGATTGGCTGAGGTGTCGGAATGCCTGACGTGTATAGGTTAAATCCGAAAGGTGCGTCGTATTAATCGCAATGACGACCATTTCTAAGAATACTCCCCCTCAACCTAACCAGACCACCATAACCGACAAAATTAACAGAACATGCTGAAACGACGAAGAAGACTTTATGCTGATCTCTATAACTTCGTTTCGTCCCAGTGTACAGATGTGTGTCTTTCTTCAGTTTAACTTCCCGGCGTGTAAAGAATAAATGAACTGTACTATATCTGCAAATGAACAGTGCAGCATTAAAACAAGTAAATATCCCATGCATAATTATAAATAAATAAAAATCTATGAATGAATATCTAAGTACGTTTCCCAGTAATAAACTTCTGACCCAGCAGAGTATTTTAAATGATTTAAAAAAAAAATTTATTTGCTTAAAAAATCATTATTTTTCCCCAACACAATAATACAGAACTGAAATGGCTGAAACTGAACATTTGAGCACATACAAAATACTACTATATGAAATGCAAGCCTACAATGAACCTAAAAACATAAAATAAATATCAGTGTCTTAAATCTAGGCTATTAAAGAGATGCCTGAAAAACTATTAAACCCCATATAATAATCAGAAAAATACACTAAAATTACTGCAGTCTAAACATGATATTTAATAAAATATGCTATGACTGTTGATCAGCAAAGAGTAACATGCCATGCATCTGAAGTTTAACCCATGAAACTGAATGAAAGCTTTAACTGTGTTAATGATATTGTTCTCCTTATTAAAGGATGATGCTGCCTAAGATTTTAATACCATAATAGTACATAGGTACTAAGTACATAATAGTTACTAATAAGCAGTGTGAGAAATTATAATGATTGTCATGTTTATTAACTGATTATCAAAGTATGGTCTGAATAGCCTCAACTTTTTAACCACTGGAGTGTCAAACTGGTGCTATGCACTTGCCAGTGGAGTGTGAAACTGTTGATGTGTAAGGGTGTGTCCTTACCTCTACAGGTGAGTTTCTAAATCAGGTGGGCTCTGATGTCTGAAACACGGTGGTCATCTGAAGACAGTCTGACTGGTCTGCTCACTCTCTTATCTCTGTACGTGGAGCTGTGGAAGCTGGTGTGAATTTGGAGGACCGGTGGGTGCGGTTGGGGGCAGTTTAGCAGTTTATGGGACACGCCTACTTAGACATGCTCAGCAATTTGAATATCAAATGGAGGAGTTATAGACCAGCAGCAGATCCTTCCATAGGCCAGGGAACATGTTAAAGTAACAGTTTGAGCATGCCTGGGGTCCGACATTGGCGTCTTAGTTTGACATTACAAGCAGCTTGCACAGGGCTAATACTAATTCTAATCTTCCGTGCAAAACTAAAGACAAAAAACTCCATGTGTCCTTGTTTGACTGATTATATTTAGGGTAATAAAAAAGAAATCACAAAACTAGTGATTTAATTGCACACATTGTCAATGTGTTTTATGAATGGCCTGTGCCACTGTGGGTCTTGTAGTCTAACTTTATTCTAAACAGGCTGGAATGCTTAAATGCAGATAGCTATTCACATATTTTTGCTTGCTGGAATATCACACTAATTTATGGATCAGTCATGGTTTTGCGAGGTCCATGGGCACAAGCATCTTTGAGGCAACCCAATGTAACTCTGAAGTGACATTAAACATTACCACACACACATTTTTGCACGATTGTTGGTTTAAAAACAAAAAAAAAAACGTATGTGACATACCTTGACAGTTTTTTGTGCAAGATTTGTCTGTCAAACTCCAATCATGAGTTTATCTTTTTCCTAATTTCAAGTTTCCAAGTTGCAAAAGGAGAATAAAATAAAACATATCTTTATTTCATTTATGTAGTCATAGAGTATTTGTTCATTTAATGTTCATTTGCAGTGGATTGTCTTAAGTATTTGTCAACAGAACTTATTATAGGCATGCCTAAGCCTGATATAGCCTAGGCCAGGCTGATAGCTTTTAACAAATTTACACTCAAAATTGAAACACTTTCAAAAATACTAAAATTAAACATCATTACATACTTTTCATAAAACACCCCTAACATTTATTTAACTTTAGTGACCTTTTATGAAAAGAGTAGGACCTATTTCCCTTTTTACTTTCTTTCTTTCTTTCTTATTATGTTAAAATATTTTATCAAACATTACAGAATGCAGAACGTAACAGTACTGGCACAAGCATTAGGGCTGTACTAGCACACACACACACACACACACACACACACACACACACACACACACACACACACACACACACACACACACACAC
>JBBPDC010000135.1:6183487-6194949 GCA_037974485.1 Hemigrammopetersius urotaenia
ACACACACACACACACACACACACACACACACACACACACACACACACACACACACACACACACACACATAAACAAATTCACCTTTGTTAAAGAACTCAGTTACCTAGAACTATTTTAATATTACCATCTTTATTTAGAAATGAAAGATTGCAATGATTTGCTAATCATGACAAAGGTGGTCAAATACTCTTCCTGTACTCAGCAGCATAATTCATTTAATTCTAATATGTTATTTCTGACATACAACCATCGCACACTGTTGTGGTGAAAGTTAATGTTTGGCCAGTGCAGTGATGGCTTATCAGTGTACCATAAGTTCATTTATTGGGGTAACTGCTATTATCCGAGCTGCGCCTTACCCTTTTAAGCTAATTCATTCCAGGTATTACAATGACAGCAACCATGATTACTTTGTAGAGTTAAGTCTGCCAATAAGATGTCTTTGTAGGCAGCTTTAGTTTTTGGGAGGATTAAAAATGTATCTGTGATTTTATGAAATGAACTGAGCAAACCAAATCCTTGGTTTCAGACAGTAACTGCGTCTATGAACGCCAAGTGGGTCAGCTCCAGAGAGGGCAACCCTCACATTATCGCCGACTCTCCCTGACCATCAGGGACTTCTATCTGTTTTATAATGAGTAGAACATGCCCATGCGCAGGGGAAACACAAAGAGCCATCATTTACACCAAGATGTTAGACAAGATCATGACAGGGTATATCAAAGTGTATGTCTATATGTATTAATGTTTGTTAACAAATTAAAACCTGATATTTAAGATGAAATATGATTGATTATTTACCCCTATGGTTGATCTATTTATTTGTTCTTGCTTATTGTCTCAAATATTGTCTGAAACCACGATCAATCAGTAAATGGCATTACAGGTTTAGTGAGTGATGCCTTTGCCAACAGGGAACTAAACAAATGTTCTCATGTCATCATTCCAACATATTAAACCCTTGTTCACGGCATATGACAATGCATATGATAAGGCCAGGAAGATCAGTTGTGGGGTGAATAATAGCATCAATGTAGAAGTTAAATAAAAATACCTTCCAAAAGCTTACAGGAAAGCAGAGGCAATACGTAGTGACACAACGGTCAGTTTTAAAATATGGTTTAAACTAGACAAGACTCCATGGTCAATGAAACTGAGTAAATTAGCACATGGAGTTGGAAAGGGAAGTCAGCAAGATGTGGAATACAAAAAGAAGAATTGGGACAAGGAGCACTCAAGAAGGGATTAAAGCATTACCAGATTTGTCGGTCAGTAAAACACAAAAGATTCCACTAATGGACATCAAACACATTATTTGTGAGGTGCTCCAGTGGACATCTGTATTTATTACGGAGGAAGCACATTAATAATAATAATAATAATAAGAAGAAGAAGAAGAAGAAGAAGAAGAAGAAGCAGAAGAAGAAGAAGAAGACTGTTGGCTGACTACCACCCTGTAGGACCTAAAAAAATACTAATTTTTATTCAGTTGATGGGAGATGATCATGATCCCAGGTGTTTAAGTGTCACACACATATTATAAACCTATTATGCTGCAGTCAGGAAACACAAATACGTAATATGGCAAGCCTGACTAATATGAAGCCTGATTCATTTCTGTAATGTAATGCAACTCGCTGGTTTAAGCTGCTTCTTTGTTAATCCCTTTTGTTCTTCCTCACTCAGAAAAATCCAACAGGCCCAGTCACAAAGCTGCGGGATAATTCCACTCAGAGTGGATTACAGGGAAGCCAAATACATGCGATTAGCTGCTTAATTAGCATTGTCCTGGAGATTAACAAACAGCACTAAGACTCAACTACACTGCTCAGTGAATGAGATTATCCAAATCGCACAGGTTCTTCTGTAGGAAAGCAGATTAAAAGAGGAGTGTCTTACACAATAGAAGTGTTTTCCTATGATCCCATATACGTGTGTGTGTGTGTGTGTGTGTGTGTATGTGTGTGTGTGTGTGTGTGTGTGTGTGAGATACAGAGTGGGTAATTAGCAGGGACAGCCCTATCAGACCTATAAAAGAACTCTTAGGACATCACGCAGGACAGAAATTTCAGACAATACCTATTCACTCACTGACTGAAGAACATTCCGAAGTCTCTTCAACACCAAGCAATGCTGTAGATTTTTGTAGGAGCCAGAAATACATTTGTAAATCATTTTAGAACAGTTACTGCTTTTTCAGGGTAATTTGGGGTAATTACTGAGACAAAATGAAGAATCGGCAGCAAGAGTTTACGGAGGATTTCTACATCCCAATTCAGCTGGACACCAATAACATCACGGCCCTCAGTCCTTTCCTGGTACCACAGGACCACCTGGGAGGGACAGCAATTTTTATGGTCATGACGGTCTTCATGTTTTTTCTGTTTGTTGCCGGGACTTCCATCAACGTCCTCACCATCGTCTGCACCATACAGTACAAGAAGCTTCGATCACATCTCAACTATATTCTCGTAAACCTGGCTGTATCCAATCTTCTGGTGTCCACTGTCGGCTCCTTCACCGCATTTGTCTCCTTCTCTAATCGGTACTTCATATTTGGAGCCACAGCGTGCAAAATCGAGGGATTTGTTGCAACTTTAGGAGGTACTGTGTGGTATTAGCTGTCTAACTTAGCCATGCCTTCATCACTTTTTCATTTTCACTTTCATCATTTTCCATAGTGAAATTTTTCATGTGCGCATGAAAAAAATATAGGCCATCAACACAATTATTGACAAAAGAAAGAACAAAAGTGTATTTATGTAGAATTGATGAGAGGTTTAAACATTTTCACTAGTTTAATCGATCAACTTTTCAGTGCATATGAAAACAGGATTTCATTGTATGTACATGATGCATGGTGCATATATTCCAAATTGTAAAATTCAATTTCCTAAAAGAGCGTAATCAGTTTGTTAAATTTTTTTAATAGCTCATGTAACATCCTGTACAAATAACATTTTCTCCTATGAACATTCAGTGAAGTGGTTAAACTGAAATGACACAGATCCAAGAAGCATGTAGTGTTTTTACACAACATGCTATTTTTTGTTCACTTTCAGCAGCCTGTGTGTGTGTGTGTGTGTGTGTGTGTGCATGCGCTTGCTTTTTTTGTGTTTTTTTAATTTCTTTCTTTCTCCACTGTAGGTATGGTCAGCCTGTGGTCTCTCTCCGTGGTGGCCTTTGAGAGATGGCTGGTCATTTGTAAACCTGTGGGTAATTTCTCCTTTAAGGGAACTCATGCCATCATCGGCTGTGCTTTCACCTGGTTTTTCGCTCTTCTCGCCTCAGCACCACCACTGTTTGGCTGGAGCAGGTCAGAGAAAAAAAATGACAAAAACCTACAATGGTCTACAGTTAAATCCATTCAGTTCTAAATGTCTGGATGTGGGTCAACACTTCAGTTCCTCGCATAACCCCAGAACCTTTATAGCATCAAAATTATTTGCTGAATAATTTACTGAATAAGTAACTAAATAATAAATGCAATTTACTGAATAATTCATAGTAATTACTAAATAATCAGGGATGGATTTGGTGTTTCTGCTTCCCCAAATAAAATGAATGTCTAAAGACAAATGCAAAATACAATCTTTACTTTGCAGTGCCTCTCACAGCAGTACAAACTAAACCATGCCGATATTTGATTACATCCTCCTTGTTGTTCAGTCTAAATTTCTGGCCAAAATGGTGGGCTGTAAGATGGAATTGTAATGTTAATTTCAGTTATCACCTTATTTAAACCACGGTAACTGTGGTTTAAACAGTAGCAACAGCTACAGGTACAGCTTCTTTTCTGAGGACCTAGCAACTGTATCCAGCTCTCCTCTCCTTTTCTTCAGTTTTATTCCTCTTTTTGACTCTGCCAGAACAAGCTCGTTTCAGAATAGTTTCAGAAAGCGTTGATTACTGTGCTGTGGTCTTGCGGTACCTCTATAAGATGAGATAAACCTTTATTTGTCCCACATGTGGGAAATTTACTTTGTCCAGAAAGTGGATAGAACAAAGTTAGGAGGAGATAACAATAGAATAGAATAGTATAAAATAGAATAAAATACAATACTATACTTACAGTGCAGTATAAAATGTACACTATACAATCTAGAGATAACTAATATGAACATCTATATACACAGTATGGATAAATAAGTAAATATAAGCACACTGTAGATACACACACACACATGTACACGGTGGGGTGACAGGCATTGACAATAACAGTATGATGTGAAAAGAAAAGTTTATTTAGTTTATTATGTGATTCAGATAATTAATTGTGGGCAGCAGTGGGTCCCCCTCATACCCCAGGACCCAATCATTTGCATGGCCAAACATTACTAGACACTAGAAAATGATATTTGAACATATATTTGACATTGCATGTAACATTTCTAGAGTAGCTTTTTCAGTAAAGGGTTCTGACAAAGAGGTGCTGCTGTTTGTGTCTGACAGAGACCCCCTACTTAAGCCACTTCTTAAGTGGACCCCCTACTTAAGACTTCATGAACTTTTACATTAATGTTCAAGCGAATGTAAATAACATTTTAATTAACATTTTACAGTTGCTGAATGTTAAATGCAATGCTTATTGATGCCTGATGTTATTGATCTCATCACGGAAAAACAGTGAAAAGCAAAAAAAAAATGTGCTTCTTCTGAATGTAGTATTAACATTCTGACTTGTCTGACTTGTTGGGTTTCTGCAGGTACATCCCTGAGGGCCTGCAGTGTTCCTGTGGCCCAGACTGGTACACAATCGACAATAAATACAACAACGAGTCATACGTCATGTTCCTCTTCTGCTTCTGTTTTGGCTTCCCCTTTACTGTCATCCTTTTCTGCTATGGCCAGCTGCTCTTCACACTCAAATCGGTGAGGAATATGAAACAACTTAATCATGTCACGGGTCATCCATTCTGGTTCTGGAGGGCTGGAGCCCACCACAGTTTAGTCATTTCCCGTGTTCATACTCACCTT
The DNA here is from genome assembly GCA_037974485.1 of Hemigrammopetersius urotaenia. Taxonomy (NCBI): domain Eukaryota; kingdom Metazoa; phylum Chordata; class Actinopteri; order Characiformes; family Alestidae; genus Hemigrammopetersius; species Hemigrammopetersius urotaenia. Next base: position 6,188,466 of record JBBPDC010000135.1, read on the forward strand.
TTAGTTAAAACTTGACAGAATCTGAAATTACCCCTCGTCTGCATTGTTGTACTGTTGCTATTCGTATGTCGTCCATAAGATGGCTCTCTAAGGGTGTGTAATGGATGCTTGTGCTCATAGAGTGATTGTTGCAGTTGTTCTGTGTGTCCACTAGGCGGCCAAAGCGCAGGCTGACTCGGCCTCCACACAGAAGGCCGAGAGAGAGGTGACGAAGATGGTGGTGGTGATGGTGTTCGGTTTTCTGGTGTGCTGGCTGCCATACGCCTCCTTCGCTCTTTGGGTAGTGTTCAACCGCGGCCAATCATTCGACCTGCGAATGGGCACCATACCGTCCTGTTTCTCAAAAGCTTCCACAGTCTACAATCCCATCATCTATGTTTTCATGAACAAACAGGTACGGCCTCTGAACACATTTAAAAATGCAGCACATTAAATCAAGAACAGCCATTCGTAAAAGAGTAGGGTTTTGAAGGTCTATCATATTGGACTGATAGGTGGAGGTTGGGGTGTGTGTGTGTGGGGGGGGGGGGGGCGGGAGCATGATATTATTCGTTGATTCTATTATATTGTCCCCCATCTACAGGTGCATGGTGAAGGAAAGTAGTTTATTTTTGTGCAAAATCCTTTATAATGAAAAAGGTGCGCTTGTTTTTCTCAACACAGAATGGTATATAATATTTCAAAACTGATGTCATAATTTGATCTTTTATAACTCGTTATAGAACTTTCTAACAGTGCCTCGCTTTTATTCATGACATCCTTGAGTGTAACCCGCTACACACAGAGAACGAGGTGATGAGCTCACCAACCACTCCTTTTCCTTATGAACGCTTGTTTACTTTTAAAAAATGGGGAAGATACTGTTTTTATGTAGTGCAATACTAATGTTAATATTCTGTAATTCAGTTTTCTACTTTCCAAAATCAAAATAATTTAATACAGATACCTAGAACGATTTCTCATTTTTAGCTTTTAGTGCTTGGTTTACCCCTCAGAGGTGCCCTCTGGCATTTTGCAGTCAAGTTTCTGGTACAAAGGGAGGAAAGTGACCAGGTTCCACATTTCATTACTGAGCCAATATTAGTACAAAAAGTGGGAAAAAAAACTTCTATAGTTCTGTATCAAATGTAGCCTGAAATAAAACACACTGTGTGGTCATACTGTGGAATAGAAGAGTAGTGTAAGCATGTCTAGAATAGAAGCGATGCGCTACAATTACAAATTAATACCATTTTCATATATTATAAGAATTTCATATAGAAGAAATGGAAGAAACAGAACAATCGCTTCATTTACATCACAAAAATTTAATCCATGTTTTACATCTCTTTTGTGTTTGAACTGTAGTTCCGTTCCTGCATGATGAAGCTGATTTTCTGTGGCAAGAGTCCGTTTGGAGATGATGAAGAAGCCTCCTCTTCATCTCAGGTGACCCAGGTGTCATCTGTAGGACCGGAGAAGTGAACCCACTAAAACTGAAATCAGACCTGCAGCTTTTATGCTTTTATATATTGCATTTTACAGCTTTGGGTTGTTCAGGAGATGTCTGCAGAAAGAATTTGGTTCAGTGGCTGGAAATAAAGAATACCAGATAGAGTCATTTGAATGCATACACACACACACACACACACACATTCACGTATCAAGCATCATATCATGTTCTTCGTGCCCAAAGAAATTTCTGAAGCTTCTTCTCTGACCTCCTCAAAAATAAAAGTAATTCTATAGTTAATTACGCTGTTAAATCAAAAAAAAGTCTGACTTGGGTGGTGAAAAATATTTTTTCCAATGTAAATAATGAATACAAGTAGGATTTTATTTTTACCTTTAATGTCATTGTTTCAATGATATAGTACAGGTGCATTGTTTTATGAAAAAGCAACAAAAAAAAAACTATAATAAAGGCAAAGTATGAAAGAAAGTGTGGTGTGATTGTGTGTCAGCAACAGTTTGTGGGTGTATCTGTTAGAACTAATTCAGAACATCCTGGAGCCATTTTGGAAACCTAATGTAGAGACAGGGGTCTATTTGATTCTTCCAAGAGCATATGTGTGTTGGTTGGATCCTATTTCTTCATATTCACCGTAGATGATGTTCTTCTTGGCTGGTTTGCTCTGGTCATCTGGACACTGGCTGCATTTTCCAAGATGCACCTCAGATCGTTAGAGGACTGAAGTCAAAGGGACATAACCATGCAGCTGTGATGTTCCCTTTTACGTTAATGACTGAGGCACTGAGGCGTGAGATCTCTGTCCATCAGAAGATTTAACCTTCATTGTTCACCCCTGGGATGGAGACTTGAATCCAACTCTAACAATTCAAATCAAAATCATCAATATACATTTTAGACAAGCAAAATAGTAAACAGTAAGGGGTAGTCAAATTGCATTTGCATTTACGTCTGAAACTCACCTTAATTTCTTATTACAAGTGTTTTTTCACCATAACTAAGGAAAAATATTCCAGGTTATAGGCTGCCGAAAGCTGCCAAGAAAAGACGAGAATTAGCTTAATATCTTTATGACGGTCCAATGAATCATCTTTCCACAACAATAAAAAAAAAAAAAACAGAATAAACAGTGGTAAGGATGACATGTATGAAGAAGGAAGTACTATAATGAATTATTATACAAAAATGATGGTAAAAAAACAAGACATGACTTTCAGCCTTGTTGAGTTAACATCATTTTCGCTGCAACTCTTTCGTATTTATAAGAGTATAATACCTAAAGAAAAAAGGAAAGCTGAAAATGGAAATACCAGATGAGGAATAGAATTTCATTGAAGACCAGACTGTGTCATGAGCCTGGGCTTCCGTTGGCATTCAGATGTAAATCCGAGTTCTGCTAGTAGTGAACTTTTACCAATCACGAATAGTTCAGAACTAGCGGAATTCCAGACATACACCTGATAAAGTGCTTCGCCATGGGTGAAGAAAAGCGCTTGCAGAATTATGCTGGCTCCTTCAGTCTCCATAATCCATTTTTCTAATGCATGCTGTTTTAAAGAATACATTTCATCTAGGAAAATAATGGCAATCGATAAATAAAAACTGCAGAAAGAATTTAATCAAGTGCTGTCAGGTTTGTTGTATTTGATACTAAAAGTGAATCAGAAATGCAAGCGTTACCTTTAGCTAATTCTGAGAGTCCACATCATTTACATCAGTTAAGGAACACAACTGAAGGACCTATATGTTAAAGCTAAAAAATGAAAAGTAAAAAATAATGAAATGAAAGAATTTACAGACTGCTCTCAATCCTCCTGCTGGGTCCATCTTCATCAACGCATGCTCCTGGGAGTCACAGTGTTAACTTCCTCCTGTTACACTTGTTCGCAATAGACAAAAGAGTGGAGGTTGGAGGGGCAGGGGAGGGGTGGGGGTCAGTGGGGGAAGATTCACAGCAGGATGTGGTAAAAGATTAAGAGTCTGACCCCGTGGAGGTTTTCTGTTAAACCCTGCTTTCCCTAACCTGAACTATCAATCCGGAGGAATTAGTGAGGTTTGGACTGCTCGCTTGTCAATAGTAATTAGGCTCTTGTATTCAGGGTAACCAGGCACCCCGAATGTCCCAATAAGCTGCTTTGGATCCAGTGGAAATGTCAAACCTTAACCTGTGTCTGCCTCACACCAACATACTGCAGCAAAGCTAAAGTATGTCACTGACAGTTTTGCTGACATTCGCTGGGATTCCTTATTTAAAGGCATATTTTAGTTTTGGGAATCATAAAACGATGAGAAAATAATTGCATTATCTTAGCTGGGTTGCTTTACTGTTGTTTGTTTATTCATTTTTATTCTTTTGAGCAAGAGAGCACTCACAAGAGATAGCAAATGTGAAACCCTCAAATATATAAACTGGCTGCCAAAGGATGAAGCAGCCAAAAAACATTAAAGACATTGAGGGTACTGGTTAACAGTGTCCACAGCAGGTTGACCTACATTCAGTTCAGTGAATAGGGCTGTTCAGTTCTAGAATGCTCACTTGAATGCCGGCACAAGTGTTCATACCATTCTGTAACATACTGTCGATAATAGTTAAAGGTCCTCTAAGACCCTGCAGATATGTTCAGCTGTTTTAGCTCCTTTCATATGAGCTCTTTCATCTTTATTTTATTTTTAAGTTAGTGCCTTATTTTCTTTATTGGTAACAATGTTACTTCAGCTGGGATAACTAAGCTGTACTTGATTTCCCTTTCAGCTTCAGCTGAATAGGTTACAAACTGTACATTTTACAGTTCATTTACTCATGTGTTGTAGAAAGACACATTTTCAGACAATGTATGTGAGTTTAGTCTAAAAGCTTCAGTGTTGATGTGTGACTTTTAAATGTCTGTAATCAGAAATGTAACTCTTTTTTAGCAACCAGGCCTAGCGATGGGCTACTTACATATAGTTTAAAATTTGTCTACATGTGAACTACAAGAATGACTGAAAGCAATAATTAAGACATCACCTTCAACCCTTACAGTGCAATTTATTTTACACTGTGATGCAATAGACCTAAGGTGTAGATATCACCAACACCAACTATACTGTGGGTTTTGTCATTGGAAGGTTCTTGCCCTGCAAAGCTACTTTATTTCTGCTTCTGGTCACGGAGTTGCCCCTGTGATTGGAAGGTTGTAGGTTTGAATCCCAGAGCTGCCAGTGTCACCGCTGATCGCTGGTTGCCCACTGTTTCCCTCGGGTGAATGGGTTGAATGCAGAGAAGAATTTTGCACTGTGTGCTGTGCTGTGACAAAATGGACAATAGCTACCAGAATTACAGCGGCCATTTAATACCTACCAGTGGTATTGTTTAATGTTGGAAGAGGCTTGTAACATGGGGTCTGTCACTGTTAACATTCAGCGCAATTCTAGGCTTTCAAATACAGGTCAGTATGAGATCATAAACAAAGAACCTCTATGCAGTACAAGCATGACAACAACTGACACAGTTATTTTCTAAGCAGACAAGAAGGTACAGACATTGTAAACTGACAATTTGGTGATGTTAAAGATCCAGTGGGCCCCTTCACCCTTCACATTATTATTTTTGTCATCATGGGACCCACCATCAGTGCAAAGGGGAGGAAGTTCTTAAGTTCTAGTTGCCATAATCCTAGCCTTGGGAGTCTTTTTAGCTGATTTACACCAGCACTGCCTTTCACCTAAAAAACTGATACAAGGGTGCCTTCTCTAGCCTGAACCATCAGATATGGTGGATTAGGAAGGTTTGTCTACATCCTTGTCGATAGCAATTAGGATCTCTGTGCAGGTACCTGAGTTGTCCCAATAAGCCCATTTGAGCTCACTTACAACTTAAACTACATGTCTGTCTCATATGCACTCATCATAAAATGCATGATTTAAAGTGTCACAGTTAAATAAATGGGAATTGAAGAAGCCTAAATGATAAAATGATAGATATGAAACATGCTTTACTCCATTATGGATACTGTATAAGCCCACTCTGATTTAAATATAGTCTCAATAGGAACGCTCCTCTGAAAATTCACTGTTAGGCTTATGCGACTGATTAAAAATCCTATCACTAAACTGTAGAGCTTCCATCAGTGGCTGTATGGTCAATTGCTATGTAGAACACATGGTCACCTTGTAGACCACTGGTCAACATTTAATCAGTGTAAAAAGCCTGAAAGCCAGAAGTCTAACAAGCCTGCCTAAAGCACCATGGCACAATGTTTACACTTCAGCTTTAATGTAGCAATGCGGCTTCTGGAAATGAATAGCTTAGGTCTTCGTAAGCCAGTAGAAACTAAATTGCAAATGGACCTCAGGTGGGCACAGGTACCAGTCTTGTGAAATACCCTAGCTTAGTCAAGTCTTTGTCTGGTTGGGTATAAAAGCACATAGACAAGGACCAGAGATGCATTTGTGTCAGTCGGTGGTAGATAGCCGAGAGAATATCGAACCTGCAAATACATCTTAGAGTAAGCGGAGGGGTGATAAGCATTCAGAGCACAGACTGAATATTCCTGAAAAATCCCACATGATGGCAGAACAATCGGGAGATGCCATTTTTGCAGCCAGGAAATGGGGAGATGACACAACACGAGACTCAGCTTTTGTATACACCAACAACAATAACACTTTAGGTGAGAATGCTGTCTTATACACTGCAGTGCATAACTTTATCTTTCTCCATGCAAACTAGCAACCTAGCATGCTAATGATCTTTTGATTTGTTAGGGCAGGGAATAGTTCTGTATAGGGTTGAAGGTGGGAACTGCAAACCAGAAATATTAGAATAGCATGCGAATGAAACATAACTGCTTAAATTGTTCAAAAATTGTCTTGCGTCAAACATGTTAACTTATTTGCTATTGTTTTAGTGTGGATGTCCGATGTGTTTGCTGTACAATAACTTCAGATAAACCTGTTTTATTCACTGTTCACAGACCCCTTTGAGGGACCCAACTACCAAATTGCCCCAAGATGGGTTTACAATCTTTCTACATGTTGGATGTTATTTGTGGT
>JBBPDC010000135.1:6196338-6232522 GCA_037974485.1 Hemigrammopetersius urotaenia
TGATGGTCTTTTGTTTCTACTGATAGGTATTGGCCTCATGGTCTGAAGACCTCCTGCGGACCTGATGTGTTCAGTGGGAGTGAGGACCCTGGAGTCCTGTCTTACATGATTGTACTGATGATCACCTGCTGCATCATCCCCTTGGGCATTATCATCCTCTGCTACATTGCTGTGTGGTCAGCCATCCGCGATGTAATGTTTCCCATTATTTCAGCAAAATGTGTTTATATTATGGGAGACATATTCTTTTTTTGCACATAAGAGGGCACTGAATTAATTAACTGAGTTTTCCTCCAACAGGTTGCCCAGCAGCAGAAAGACTCAGAATCCACACAGAAGGCCGAGAAGGAAGTGTCCAGGATGGTGGTGGTCATGATCCTCGCCTACTGCTTCTGCTGGGGTCCTTACACCTTCTTCGCCTGCTTTGCAGCTGCTCACCCTGGCTATGCCTTCCACCCGCTAGCAGCAGCCATGCCTGCCTACTTTGCCAAGAGCGCCACCATCTACAACCCTGTCATCTACGTCTTCATGAACCGACAGGTAGGTCTTTTTCAAAATGTGTGCTGATGTATGTATGTACCTATGTAGAGGATGCACAGGTAATGCTCAAGTCTTATACCAAGAAATTGCATGAATCATCAAGCAATCACCTTCACATTTCATCTCTTTACAGTTCCGCTCATGCATCATGTGGCTTTTTGGAAAGGTTGATGATGGATCTGAGGTGTCTACATCCAAGACAGAAGTCTCCTCTGTGTCACCTGCATAAAGCATAAAGTACACTGTACACTGAATTTAACTCAAACACAGGGAAAAGAAAACCAGAAAGATTTTATATTTGCATACAAGGATCTTCAGTTATTTTTCTGTGGGTTACATTAATTAGTGCTAAAATGTCAACTGATTGTTCTCCTGGAATGATGGAGAAATAACTTCTTGCAGGACCCTTTACACATTTTCCTTTTGTGATGCTTCTCTGCATTCATACAGATGCATTGAAGACAGAGAGTAAAGCACGCAGTGCTGTACCACATGTTGCCTGCAGTTTAAAGTACACCTACTCAGTGTTCAAATGTGCAAGAAGGGCGGCAGCTTGAAATGTACTTATATAATAAGTCCACTCACACATTTAATTAATTTTAGAGCCTCCTTGCATGCAAACCACAGAGTCAAAAAATGCCTATGTACAGTATATGGGGTTCTGTTTGATTTGTTATGAAAATAAAAGCTTGCAGCAAACGGAAAACCTTGTGCTCTTTCTTGGATGTGTTTTAATCAAGCATAAAACCTTTGACACACATTGTATTATTTGTATCTTGTTAAGGGAAAAGAGGTCATTTTAGTCTAGTAATCCTTTCCCTTCAACCTGCAAGTTGTGCAGTCAATGTTGATGGCAAAAGCATCGCGGCAGCTATGTAGTAAGAATATCTTGTGTCAGAGAGTGCAGGTAGTTTGCTCCAAAAGCATATAATTAATTCATCAACGGAAATAAGCCAGGATCGAGGCCATTCACTTTCTCTTGGAGAAGTACAGCTACACATCTAAAGTTACTATAGATCTTATAACATTACAACTAACAGGTTATCACCCTAAAAAACATAGATCAGCCGTATAATCAGTTTAGTGGTGACTACTCACTAACGTTAAAGCTCTGTGGCACAATGAATGCTTTACCTAAGATGACATCCCAGCTTTCATGGACCAACGGTACCTTAGGATACTTTCCTAAGCCAATAGAATCCTAATGCCGGCTTGTTTATCATAATGAATGTCCCTGATAACTGTACGTCGGTTTCTCTGCCACCTTGACCTCGTTCTAGGGTTCTTCTAATCCAGCCTAGGCATCCTGTTGCTGGGTATAAAAGCACATTGACAAGAACCAGAAATCTGCTGGTGCTTGGTCGACAACAGACAGCAAAGAGCAGAGGAACGATTCAAAGGAATAGAAGCGAGTGAGTGTAGAATACATTAAGGAGTTACTCTCAAAGCAACCAAAGCACCGTCCAGAGTTCCAGAAACACCCCACAGGATGGCAGACCAATGGGGAGATGCCATATTTGCAGCCAGGCGACGGGGAGATGACACAACGCGGGAGTCAGCGTTCGTATATACCAACAGCAATAACACTAGAGGTAAGAGAACAATCCGTCACTGTAGATGGGTACAGCACTGTTAGCATGAATTCAGCAATGAATCAGTCATTTTCTAGTTTTGTTGTGTGCACACTTTGTGCCAGTTTTTTTTTTGCATCAGTATTTAAAAATCCTTAGTGCAGCAAAACAGTTATATGCACTTCTTGATCCATTCAAGTACCTAAAAGCTCAAATTCATTATTGTCTTGATCTACAGATCCCTTTGAGGGACCCAACTACCAAATTGCCCCAAGATGGGTTTACAATCTTTCTACATGTTGGATGTTATTTGTGGTCGTCGCCTCAACCTTCACCAATGGCCTAGTGCTGGTGGCCACAGCCAAATTCAAGAAGCTCCGTCACCCTCTCAACTGGATCTTGGTCAACCTTGCATTGGCTGATATTCTAGAAACACTACTGGCCAGCACTATCAGTGTCTGCAACCAGTTCTTCGGCTATTTCATCCTCGGACACCCAATGTGTATTTTTGAGGGTTATACGGTTGCTACTTGTGGTAAGTGCTCAAAGATTTGCAAAGACACTCAAAGACAGTCGATGTGCAATAAGACTGTTTCATATTTGTTTCATGCTCCCTTTTCAATTCTTCAGGTATTGCTGGTCTGTGGTCTCTGACTGTGATCTCATTTGAGAGATGGGTGGTGGTGTGCAAACCTTTCGGAAATGTGAAGTTTGATGGTAAATGGGCAACTGGTGGCATTGTCTTCACCTGGGTCTGGGCTGCATTCTGGTGTGCACCTCCCGTTTTTGGATGGAGCAGGTAATGTCAGTCTCTGTGTGTGTTGATCATAATTTAACCAACAAACTTTCCCAACAAATGTGGATGCAAATGATGGTCTTTTGTTTCTACTGATAGGTATTGGCCTCATGGTCTGAAGACCTCCTGCGGACCTGATGTGTTCAGTGGAAGTGAGGACCCTGGAGTCCAGTCTTACATGATTGTGCTGATGATCACCTGCTGCTTCATCCCCTTGGGCATTATCATCCTCTGCTACATTGCTGTGTGGTGGGCCATCCGCACTGTAAGTTCTCCCACTGATTCAGTAAATAATGTTACTTCAGAAGCTTTGCACTCTTAAGTAAATGCTTAACACAGTGAATATGTTTTCCTCCAACAGGTTGCCCAGCAGCAGAAAGACTCAGAATCCACACAGAAGGCCGAGAAGGAAGTGTCCAGGATGGTGGTGGTCATGATCCTCGCCTACTGCTTCTGCTGGGGTCCTTACACCATCTTCGCCTGCTTTGCAGCTGGTAACCCTGGCTATGCCTTCCACCCACTAGCAGCAGCCATGCCTGCCTACTTTGCCAAGAGCGCCACCATCTACAACCCTGTCATCTATGTCTTCATGAACCGACAGGTAGGTTGTTGTCAATGAAAATGGAGCTCCTACTTCAGCAAATACTAGAAGCGGCCAGTTCAGGGCAGTCCCATAATTATCTTCCTTTTCTTCTATTTGCAGTTCCGTGTATGCATCATGCAGCTCTTTGGAAAGAAGGTTGATGATGGCTCTGAAGTGTCTACATCCAAGACAGAAGTCTCCTCTGTGGCACCTGCATAAAAAAATCAAGTATACCTCATACATTGGATTCAAGTCTTAAGGACATGGAAAAGAAACTCAAAATGGGACTTTTTATATTCCTTTTATCTTTTCGTATAGCTTTTCTTTCTGTTCCTCCTGGTGTTTCCTGGGGTGTGGTGGGGAAATACCTTGTTGCATGATAGTGTGTGTGTAAAAGCACTGCTTTTTTTCTCAACTGCATTGAGTCTGATGCTTAACAACAGAGTTTGTAACTGATTACACTATTCTCTCACTAACATGCATGGGTGGCTGGTAAAGCTTCCAGGTAGCTTTCATGAACACACAATACACATTCAACAATAGATCATGGTAGTGCAAGAAAAAAAGCAACCATTAATTGCAAATACATGCATGTTGATGATCAACAGAGTGTATAATTATTTGCCTTTACACACCACTGCGAAGTCAACACAAAAGATTCAGCTCTTATGAACGAATCACCTCTGCAGTGAAATCAATTGACAATCAATGACTTCACACTCACTTATGTGTAATACTACTAATGTCATGTAACTCTTTTTTTTTTTTAGCTATCTAGCATGAAAACAAAACCACAAAAAAAACCATAGATTTATGCTAATGTACAGTCTATATCGTTTTATTTTTCTTGTGATGAAAATAAATGCAGCAAATTGAAAACAATATCATCTCTTCAGGCATGTTTTATTGTTCTTGTAAAATCCCTGATGAAACATCCCCATGGCCACAAATTGTTCATTGCATTATCTTCTATACAGGTCTGAATGTCCACTTTCCCCAACAGACTTTGTGATCTGTTTTTAATAATGGATAGAACAATATCCTTTGAGCTAGAGGACAATTGATAATAAGGAACCCACGAAGAAACGGCTTGTGCTTTACAGGGTTTAGAGTTTTAAAGTTACTTACAGGTCCTGTGCTGAAAAGAGCCAGTCTAATGCAATTTGCCCTTTTACTCTTGATGGGGATAAGCAATTTCTCCTCAATCCTGACACTATAAGCACTTCTTACCTTAGGAAGATTAACTTCAAACTCAGATGCTGGCTTCTGCTTGACCGAGGCTATGCATGTCAGAGTGTGTAAAAGGCAAGTTTGGTCCCGTGGGTGTGTTGACACATGCGCAAGGTGTGGAACGTTGATGTGAGATTCATGGGGAGGAATTATATCTTCCTCTCAGAGGGAAACCCACTTCTCACGATGGTGATGATCTTAATCTTTGTGAAGATGAGCTGGTCTGCCCTTTGGTGTGCACCTCCCATCTTTGGATGGAGCAGGTAGAATCTTCTTTCAGACTTTGTGTGGATGTCTTTAGTGCTGATCATAAGGACATTCACCTGGTAGGTACTAGCTTCATGGGCTGAGGACCTCCTGTGGACCTGATGTGTTCAGTGAACGATCCTGAAGTCCACTCATACATGATAGTACTGCATCATCCCCTTAAGCATTATTATTCTCTGCAACCTTGCCATGTGGTTGGCAAGCCATACTGTAAGTTTACCCATCGGTTTATAAACATGACATAAACTGAGCACTCTTTTCTACAGTCTAAGAATGAAATAAGTAAATTGGCCTTTCTTCAACATGCATTTCCGTAATAAAATTAAAAATGTGCCGCAACATGAAAGCTTGTGGTAATTTTTCCTTCATTCATTTCCAAATAGTTTTTTGTCTACTTATTTCATGAAGAGAGAGAGAGAGAGAGAGAGAGAGAGAGAGAGAGAGAGAAAGAGACGGTTAGAGAGGAGACAGAGACCATTTGTGTGAGAGAGAGTGGCAGAGAGAAAGAGTGTGTGTGCATTTCAGAGAGAGAGAGAAAAGAGAGTGGGGGAAGAAGAGGGAGAGGGAGAAGTGTGTGTGTGTCAGAGAGAGAGGGAAAGAGAGAGTGTGTGTGTGTGTGTGTCAGAGAGAGTGAGCATGTGCCAAAGAGAGAGAGTGAGAGAGAAAGACTGTGTGAGTGTCAGAGAGAGAGAAAGAAAAGAGCGAGAGGATGAAGAGGGAGAGAGAATGAGAAAGCGAAGGAGAGACAGTGTGTGTGTGTCAGAACGAGAGAGAGCGTGTGTGTCAGAGAAAAACAGAAAAGAGAGAGAAGAAGAGAGAGCTAAAGAGAGAGAGGGAAAAAAGAGAGAGAAAGAAAGTTAGAGGAGAGAGGCAGTGTGTGTAAGAGAGAGAGAGTGTGTGTGAGTTTCAGAGAGAGAGAAAAGAGAGTGGATGGAAGAAGAGGGAGAGAGAGATAAAGAGGAGAGAAAAAAGAAAGCGAGGAGAAAGAGAGGAGAAATTGTGCGTGTCAGAGAGAGAGAAAGAGTGACACGATATATTTTTATAAAATTAACAATTAACAATAATATGAATTATACATGATATATGTATGTATGTATGTATGTATGTATGTATGTGTGTGTATATACTAATATGTGTGTGTGCGTGCGTATATATATTTATATATACACATATATATGTATATATATATATATATACACACACATATTTATATATTTATTTATAAATAAATATATTATTTATTTATAAATAAATATTTATTTATGTATTTATTTATTCATTTTATTTACTATAATTAAACAGTAATTTATTGTATTTGTACATTAATGTTTTTCGTACGGTGGGACTTTTATGCTGAAGTGTTGTATCTACTGTTCTCCCCGTCACTCTGCTGCTGCTAGGTTGGACACACGTGGAACAATGTCTAAAGCGAGTAAGTAGCTAAAGTTCAGTTAGATCGCCTATAACGTCACATCGACGCAATGGGAACTACATATTTCAGTAATATAACGTCTCTCTCTCCGTGTTACAGAACAGAAGCGAGCGAAGCGGCTGGGGTTTTGTGGTAAAAAGGTAAATAGCTACAGTTTACTAGCCTCCATGTTTCTGTTATTGTTTATCCAACCTGTATTCAGACTAGCCACGCCCTCTTTCTTGGATTATAGAATGTTGGTAGTTAGCAATATTTCCCAGTTAACGCAGCCAGAGCTTGGTGGAGCTTGTTTAAATACAGGTAAAGTGAAGTGGTCCCTTACAGTCACACGTGAACACACCACACCTCAGCACACAGTGTGAACAATGTTGAAATTCTTTCTCTGCGTTTAACCCACTCACCAAGTGAAGCAGGGGGCAGCAGGAGCTGTGTTCTGGGTACCTTGCTCAAGGGTACCTCAGAGGTGCCAGTCCTGGGATTCAAACCCACTAGGGGCAACTCTCCCCAACCACCAGGCCACCTGCTGCCCCTCTGACCTTTACTTCAGGAGCACCAAAAGTGAACGGAGCTTTGTTTCTAGTGAGATGTCATCATGTAATATCCAAAAGCTGCTTTTGGTTGATTGCTGCTTGGAAGAGTGCTGGATATAACAGAAATCTAACATATGCAGTGTGTGGTGTCAGTACATTGCTCAAGGGCACTTCTGTGGTGCCAGTGGCTGGGATTCAAACCCCTGACCATGAATGAAGGGGCAGCTCCCTAACCTCTAGGCCAGTGGTCCCCAAACCCCGGTCCGCGGGCTGCACAGAAGGAAAAAAAAACGTGGATGTTACCCGTGTTATGTTGTCGGCTCGTTGTTATGAAAATGCTGTTACTAAAGCTGCGAGTACACATTGGATTTATGTTTATTAGTATATTTTAAACATACCTCATTATTATATTTTTAAAATATCTCCATTTTTATGCGTATCATTTATTTGTATAAATACGTACATTTATCTGCCACTTCTGAAAGGCCATGCTGTGAAAATAGTTTCTGATATTAAACCGGTCCGTGACAAAATAAAGGTTGGGGACCACTGCTCTAGGCCACCAGCTGCCCCAGGGTAGGGAACGGCAACAATTCAGTTTGCCTGGTCCCATCACTGTAATCATTAAAGTACTGGGGTAACTGGTGGCCTGCAATTGGAAGGTTGTAGGTTCATATCTTAGGCCTGTCAGTGGCACCACTGAGGCATTAATGAGAAAGGTACAGTCCCCAAACACTTACATGTGGTATGCAGGGAAGAGTTTTGTGTTATTCACGCTGTGTGCTGACACTCTACACTTAGGACCTAAAACATGTCTGAATCTAAATGAATGATTATGTCTAAAATCTGTCTTCATAAAGGCTAAAGATGGACAGCAGGCAAACTCACAGGGAGGCCGAAAAGATCCTGCTCTTCCCAACATCCGAGCCTTCAAGGAACAAGCCCAGAGACAGGCTGAGCTCAGGCAAAAGAGGGTGAGATGCAAATGATAGTGTATATGGGAAGACTTGTAGACAGTAGGCCAATAATTTAGTCCATATATAAAATCAGGTTTGAACTTATGGGACTGCATATAAATTCAACTTTTGGTCACATTTACATCTGGATTGTGTACAATGTGTATATTGAACTGTCTCAGCTGGAGGAGCAACAGGAGAGACAGAAGCTGTCCAGAGAGAAGGAGATTATGAAGAGAAGGAGTCTTGACAGCTTCCAAAAGGACATCCACCAACGACAGAGAGAGTTTGAAAAACGGGTCAGTAAACATCTTATCAGCCTTATGCACTTTAATAACGAATACCATAGTAAAGGGGAAGTCTGTCAAATTTTCAGTTTTACCCAGCTTTACCCAAGTCAGTAAAGAGTAGTCTGACGTAGAGTGCTACGTTGGTTTACAGCAGTGGTCATAAGAAACAGGGATGCAGTGACTGCAAGACAGATGTTGCCAATTGTCTTTCTAAAATGGCCAGTAAACCTGCACATGTCTTGAGTTTGTGTGATGCTAATGATAGTGATCATTCAGAAAATTATCTTGGTGGGCTTTTGCCTTACAGCACCTTTCATGTGTCTCTCTACTTTTTTGAGAGATCTCAAAATACAAGGAGATCCCACAATAAGCATATTTGGTCAACTTAACTTACCAGCACCTGTGAGTACATGCATCCTCTTGTAAGTGCTCTTGGTTTCGTATGTGTGCAGGAAATAGAAATGCAGAATTTGGAGAAACATGTCAGTTTTGAAAATGAGAATTCCAGGAAAGCATACTACAGAGAATTTAAAAAAGTAAGTGGCAAACACATGCTCATGCATCTGAATTTCAGTTCATTGCATAATGGCTTGATGGATGTGTTTGTTGTTGATGTCTGAGCAGGTGGTTGAAGCTGCAGATGTTATTTTGGAAGTTCTGGATGCCAGGGATCCTTTAGGCTGTCGCTGTCCACAGGTTGAGCAAGCTGTGGTCCAGAGTGGAACAAACAAAAAAATTGTCCTAGTGCTTAACAAAATTGGTAAGCTGGGAGCAGGAAACATTAAAAATAAGCCACATGACGGGTCAAACTGTGGCCTGCCATAAAAAGTAACAAAAACATTTGGTCTAATTGTGTAGCACGAAGAGATATTATCTTGGGGTAACAAGGTAAAAAACATGACTTTTTCAAAGAAGAGGCAACTAACGTTGTCTTAACCAAAAATTTCAAAATTCTTTGGCTTTGTTTTCTTTAAGACTTGGTGTCCAAAGACATTGTGGAAAAGTGGATTAAGTACCTTCGCAATGAATTCCCCACTGTGGCCTTCAAAGCTTCAACTCAGCAACAGAACAAGAACCTGGTGAGCATAAGTCTACCTAACTGGAAGCAGGCATTTATTTTAGCTTTTCAGTATCTATTATGAATTTTAAAGTGCCTGCCATAAAAATGAATGGTTGGAGTGAAGAAATAGAACACAGACCCATATATGGATCCTTTAGACTTTAATAGGTTAAGAATGTTTGTGTAATCACTGGGACAAGTTGTGTCTGACTTTTGGGGGGAAAAAATCACAGTGTCTGCATTTAATATGATAACCCATGGGTTGTTTGGTATTAAAAGTAATACAAATATGTTATCCTTAACTAGACACTGTATTAAAATTACACAATCTGTTATTACTCATACTATAAATGACTCAGTAATTACGATGAGTTATTTAATACCTACTGCAATTCACAGCTTCATCATATCAGCATGGGGTTAACGTTAAGAAAGGTTCAAAACGCCTGAATAACAAACTGAAAATGGAAGCAAATTTTATTATATATACTCATGTATGATATAATATGATATGTATATAATATAATATAATGTGATGTATGTATATATGATGTACGTTATATCAACGAGAGGCAATTTTTAGCCAGCCCTTGTACTACGATAACCCTTTATTAGTCCTACAGGTGGGAAATTTGTACAGCAGCCAAGTGGACAGAACAAAAGAAGACAATAGATGCAGCACAACCAATAGAATAAAGACTATACAACACAACAAAATAATGTAGTCATGTAAAAATAGATGTATCTTATTGTATTAATTTAATGCATTGTTATACCCTTAGTTTCTACAATGAAACAAATGTGATCTGTAGAAACTTCAGTTCTGTAGTTAAGAGACAATGTTTAATTATCACCACCGATAATGTGCCAGACAGCCAACAGAGTGGTTCACTAAGCTATTATCCTACTACTGGTGTCCATGTTCAGGTCTACTGAGTTACTGGAACTATTTGTTAAATTAGCCAATGCTTGACCGTGTTTTTGGACAGAAAAGGAGTCATGTGCCCGTGAACCAGGCCTCTCTGGAGCTGCTGAGCTCGAGCGCCTGTGTTGGAGCCGAATGTCTAATGAAACTGCTGGGAAACTACTGCCGCAATAAGGACATGAAAACCATCATAACGGTCGGAGTGGTGGGTGAGTACGGTGCTTCGGTTTGGATCTGTAGGGCCCTAGACATGAAATCATTCCTCTGCTGAGTAATCGAGTCTGGAGCTTAAAGCAGTTTAGACAAAGATCTTAATTTGCGCTTTACCCGAAATGTAGTTGATCATTCAAGATGTTTGGTGTCTGAGGTTTACGTTGCTAGTTTTGCATAGGTGCTACGAAGCTTTTGTATCCCAGCCCATGATTCAATTTACAAGACTAAGTTCAGTTTTTTGAACAAGGTTGTATAGTTTTATGATACTTTGACTAAAAGTTTATGATGGCTGTGTCTGTATAAATGCAGATGACAAGAATACGCTGGACGTGATTGGTACTGGTTACTGTAGCAACAGAAATAAATTGATCTTGAATACTGCAGGATGTTTTAGCTCAACAAAATGTGATGCTCGTCACTCACACTCTCTCGCTCATTTTCTGTAACTAAACCGTCGCAGATACCTGGAGTCTATCTTGGGGTCAGTGGGTGCGAGGCAGGGACTCACCATGGGCAGGGTGCCAGCCTGCCACAGGGCAACGCACATCATATACTGACAGTAATAACTACACAGTTGGGGCAGCTGGAGGCCTAGTGGTTTTGGAGATCCCCCTGTCATCAGAAGGCCATAGATTCGAATCCCAGGGCTTCTAGTGGTGCCATTAAGGTTCCCTTTGCTGTAGAAATGTCAAGTCTAATATTTGTTTACCTGACAGTTGAATTTCTATAGGTTTTCCTAATGTTGGGAAGAGCAGTTTAATTAACAGTTTGAAGCGGGCACGAGCATGCAATGTAGGAGCAACACCTGGAGTAACAAAGTAAGTTGGAAACGTTACTGATTTTTGTTGCTTTTGTTTGTTTTTGTTTATTTCTTTGTATTTGGTTATGTGGTTTTGAGTGGAATGTTGTTTTTAGGTGTTTACAGGAGGTCCATCTAGACAAACACATCAAACTGCTAGATTGTCCTGGCATTGTTATGGCAACATCAACCAGTGACGCTGCGATGATCCTCCGTAACTGCGTGAAAATTGAACAACTGGTGGATCCAGTCCCAGCTATTGAAGCTATTTTAAGGCGCTGCAGTAAGAAACAGGTAGTCATTAGAATGTGGTTCTACTTGATCATTTTGATCACTCCAACATATCAGATGAAAAATTAAATATTGAAACCAATCGATGACCTGTATATGTGATATATTTGGACGGTGGGCTTCAAGATCTTTTCTACTACAAGGTCTGGCCGTTTGTTTTTCAGACTTCCAGTGGGCTGCTAAACCAGTGATAATCTGATGATCCAACAGTATTTCCTCTTATGCTACTTTCAAATGTAAAAATCTCAAACAACTGCGCTGCTCTTTTTCTCCAGTCGCTTTTCCTACAGTTTCTTGACAACATTTATTCAATATACCTCTGAACAAAAAATGTAATTGAATAATGAGAAATTTCATAATGAACTTTCATGATCCACTAAATGTTTCCAGATGATCCAGTGGTTGTGAGCACTAATCTGCTGACAACAATCATGTATAGTGGATTGCTGTCAGTTGTTGATTGGGTGTTTTGTTTATTGTTTTTCTGTTTTCAGATCATGGAACATTACAGCGTAGCAGATTTTCATACTGCTCCTGAGTTTCTGTCGCTGCTGGCCCGTCGCCAGGGGAAACTGCGGAAGGGAGGTTTACCTGACTGTGATAAAGCTGCCAAGAGCATCCTAATGGACTGGACTGGGTGGGTTTTAAACCTCAGGATCTTTAAGTGCATGCCAAAATTTTGCAAGCAACTCTAAATATCAAATTAGTTTATTGAGATCTCGAGGAGAAAAACAAGTTGGTTCAACTTCTGTGGTGTACTTGAACTGTCTTCAGCTGGTAAGTTGAACTTGTTTAACAGTAATAGTTTCACCCAAAAAATTGCACTCAAAAAATACTGCACATAAGAGAAACTACTATGATGTATTGGGTGGGTTGGTTTGTTTGTGCATGTGGGGTCACCTGCAAGGTCTTTGTTGTGGAGTCTGACAGCAGTTGGAAGGAAAGACCTGCCGAATCTCTCTGCCCCACATCGTGGGTGCCGCAGCCTGCCACTGAAGGAGCTGCTCAGTGCTGTCAGAGTCTCCTGCATGGGGTGGGAGATGTAATCCAACAGGGATGACAACTTGGCCACTATTCTTCTGCCACTCACCACCTGCACTGGGTCCAGAGGGCATCCTAAAATAGAGCTGGCCCTCCAGATCAGCCTGTTCAGTCTCTGTCTCTACCCAGCAGAGATGCTGCTGCCCCAGCAGACCACACCATAAAAGATAGCTGAGGCCACTACAGAGTCATAAAAGGTCTTCAGGAGTGGCCCCTGCACACCCCTGCCTTTTTTTGTCGAGAGTATTTGAGTTGTGATTTCCAGTCCAGTTTATTGTTCAGGTGAACACCAAGGTACCGGAAGTTTTCCACAGTCTCAACTACCCCTTTTCCACTACACTGGTGCTGGGCTGGTGCTGAACTGGGAACCAGCCGAGAACCGACCCGCATTTACACCAGACAGGAGCTCAGCGGGAGCCACATGAGAAAACGGGACAGGCGACGCCTACTGAACAGAAACAAACATGGCCGAACTCAGTTCCTGCTTAATGGTTATTCTCCAAACTTTGAGGATTTATTTCAGTATCCAAATGCAGCTTATGTTGCGGGTTTTTACCGCTGAAAGAGGTAAGACAACGATTATGTGCAAGACTCCGCCCACTGACCGTGACATCGCGGGTTCTCACTATGAGACCAGCAGAGTTTAGGCGCAGGTTTGGTGCTTGTTTTAGGAACCGGCACCAATTTATTTCCAGTAGAAAAGCGCTGCACTGGTTCCAAAATTGGGAACCGGCACCGGTACCAGTGCAGTGGAAAATGCGTAAATGTCCATGCCTTGGATGTTTAGTGGTTGCAGTGGAGGATGTTTGTGCCTGCGGAAGTCTACCACCAGCTCCTTGGTTTTTCCAGTGTTGGATCTGAAGGTAGTTCTGCTGGCACCAGTCCACAAAGTCCCGGGCCAGTTCTCTGTTCTCCTTGTCGTCCCCATCAGTGATGAGGCTGCGAGACCCCAGTACAGCAGAGGACCTTGTCCGACACACAGCCCGGAGTTCTCACATACTGTGGTCGGTTTGTGAGGTAGTCCAGTAGCCATGTGGTGAGGTGATTGTTCACACCTGTGTTCACTCCCGTGTCCCTCAGGATTGTGGGAAGGATTGTGTTGAAGGCACTGGAGAAATCAAAGAACATGATTCTCACAGTGCTCCCAGCTGTCTCCAAGCTGCTGGGGAAAATAACAATTCGCTATGTAGTTAGCTACCTTGAGTTAACTGCCATGATGCTTAGTTAGCTGAGCCTTTTTTTTTATTATTATGATTGGCTTTTTTTTGTTTACAGAGGACGTATCAGCTACTTCACACACCCTCCAGAAACACATACACTGCCCACACATGTCAGTGCAGAGTTTGTGACTGAGATGGGCAAGGAGTTTGACTGGGATGAGTTGGAGAAGGGCAATCAAGAGACCTTAGCTGGTAAGAGTTGTCTCTTAGGACTGCACAAATTGGACCTAATAGTCGGTTCGCCGTTTCCCCCAGAATTAGATTGTATTTGTGGTGGCAGATGACAGGTGCGAGTGTTAATTATATGTTCTCTTTGTTTTAGAATGTAATGCTGCTGATGTAGAAATGGGCTTCTGCCTGGCTGCATCAGGAATGACTCAGGCAGGTCAAGAAGAACCAGTTGTGTTGGATGAGGAAGATGCCCAAGAAATAACGGAGTCTATGGATGCAGATCAGGATCCAGAGGTACATAATCTTATTATTTTCATGACAGATGAATAAATATTCACATTATTGATTTTTAAGGGGAAATGTACACATTAACAGTAAAACAAAGAAACAATAAATGTGTAATTGCACATTTATATAAACAGCACAAGACCACCAAGTACACTATGACAAAAATTTCTGCATTTATAAAACTTTATACCCTTTTAAGTCAAGTTCAAGTTCAAGATACTTTATTTGTCACATGCAGTCATACAAGTACAACACACAGTGAAATGTATCCTGAACCGCTCCTTTGCTGACTGTGCGAACATTAAAGCAATAAGTAAATTATAAATTAAAAATTTAAATCTAAAATTTAAATCTGGCATTTATATGTACATTGTGCAAATGGAATGTTAAAGTTCATTGTGCAATAATAGCTTAGCAATATAAAAGAGTGAAAAGTGACCAGAGTAATTAACGGATTGACCAGAGTAATATATAAATAGTGTAAACAGTTACCAGAGTAATATATCAACAGTGTAAACAGTGACCAGAGTAATATATAAACAGTGTAAACGTGGACCCAGTCCTTTTTCAGTTATTTCTGTCCATTTTAAAGCTCCGGGGGGAAAAAATAAGAGACCACTTCAAAAATGTCACGTTTCTCAGGATTTATCTTTTAAAGGTGCAAGTATTGAACTGAACAGCTTTGCTTTTTTAAATAACTGCTGATAATATTTCTCCTAATTTCCAAATAAACATTGTCCTTTTAAAGCATTTTTTTTAAAGGAAATGATCAAAACATCAAAATAAGAGAAATGATGCCGTGTTCACAGAACTTCAATAATTCAGAGAAACCCCTTGAACAAAATGGCAATAATTATCTTTGACACACTTTCCTCATTTCCCCTTTCAGGTGTTCACTAATCAGTACATCAAAAAGCAGAATGCGGTGCTTATGTAGGAATTAACAGACACTGGCATGAAATGGTTGTCGTACTCATAGAGGTTCTGATTTAAAAATGAATTGCAGTGGTCTCTGATTTTTTCGGGGAGCTGTATAGGTAAATATATCTTACATTTGTTTTCATCTCTCCTCTTTAAAGTTTGGACCCATGACAGTAGAGCTCAAAGAAACAAAGGCAAAATCTGGTGGAGCCATGGAAGCTCAAGCCCCAAAGCATGTGGATTTAAAAGATATCCTGGATGTCGACCCACTTCAGCAAGGCCAAGCCCTACTCATGGCTAACAAGAAGAGAAAGAAACAGCAAAAAAGAGCAGGTCTGTCCTTAATTATTTATTTGCAAAATTGTTTGATTGTTTATGTATAGAAGCATTTAAAAAATACAAAAACTTTGAATGTTAGTGTTTCACTCATAATTTCTTTCTGTTTACTTTTTCCACAGACAAACTTGCCACCAAACTTTCCGATTCCCTAACGTCAGCCATGAATTTTGCCTTTCTGGATAGCTGAAATGATGAGAAGCTCTAGGGAATAACTTTATTTTGCACACTGTGCTAATTAAGTACACTTTGTGTGTATATTTAAATGATGTACATGGGGTTTAATAAAAACATGCTGATTCCTCTGAACGTTATTACAAATCCTTGTAAAAATAGGGAGAGGAGTTATTTTATATTTTTTTATTTGCTGATTCATTTCTAAACCATTTTTTAAATATATAATTAGCGTGCAAAATCTCTGCTTCAGGAGTTCATTTTCAAGCACAATGTAAAAATACAACACTAAATATCAGCTTTAAAAAATATATACTTTACCATTTTATTTTAAGCTGCTGTATATACTTAAAGTACATGTACATTGATTAAATGATCTATAGTATGTTTTAGGTGGATAAAAAGTTGCATAAGGAGGATATGGACTTATGTCATTGTTTTCGTTTAGATTAGTCTCCACGCTTTCAGACGTCATTTCTGCCACACATGGCAGTGTGTATGCATATATAACACGAGTTATATTTGATTTTATCTACTACCTACCCTAAATTCTGGCTACAAACAGAGTTTTGTCATCAAACCTACACCGCATGGACAAAAGTATTGGGATACACCTGTTACACCGAATTCTGTAACACCGGACTATTACACCAACAGGGACTTTAATGACACGGCATTCAAATACACTAATATGGAGCTGGTTGCCCCTTTGCAGCTAAAACAGCTTCAAGAGTCAAATGAAGTGTTCCTCCAGGACTATGGTGCAACGAAAGAACAGGAACAGAACACCACAAGAATGCAAAAGTGCTGACAGGACAAAATGCAAAAAAGTGCAAAAAACCATAAGAGGAACAATACAGGACAAGACAACATTTGGTTCAGTCGACAGCTACAGTACTAGTTTTAATGAATACATCATAATTACAGTGTTTTCTAGCAGTGCATTTGTTCAACGTGCAAACATGCAAAACAGGTAGACTGCAATAAATAGTAATTGTGCAAATATAGCAGCAGCTGTACACAGAATTTACAGTATATAATAGAACGGTTAAAATACGTTCCAGGCAGATCGATGCTTTGTGTTAGGAGAAGGGAAAAGTTCAGAAGGCGATATTCTTTATTTTGCCATTCAGACAGCAAAACAGTGAACCACCGCTACCTGGGGTCCCAACTTCATACACCTGTTTTCAAGTTGACACCCATTTTTACTTTATCACACCTGGCTCCATGCCACTATTGTTTTAAGACGAAGCTTCCAACATCTTCCAACCCGCAACTGAGGCTACATTTGCATTCTTGTACCACCAATATCTGTTAACCAACTGTAGTGGAAAAAATAAGGAACAGCAAGGACATGATTACATCAGGTACATGTCTTCATGTGTTTATTATGGTGTTCCAGTTACCTTAAAGGACACAGGAAACGAAACATAAAAATGTTAAAGTATTACAGCATCAGTTAGAGTAGAAATACAGGACTGTTGGCCTCTGTTCTCATGATCGAAGAAATTGCTATGGTTAAAAGGTTAAAAAGAGAGGGCTGAGCAACAGTAAAACACTCCACGGGTTGAATTAAAAAGAATATGAATGAAACTGATTTTTAAAAAAATTATGTCAAACACAATGTGTTAGTGACATGTGATAAAGTAAAATCTATGTATACATATAACACGGGTTATATTTAACTGCTGCTACACTGCTGAGTTTTGTCACTAAACCTACACTAAATGGAACAAAACTATTCTGGGACAGCCGACCATTACACCAACAATTACTTCAATGACACTGCATTCAAATACATAGACTTTAATATGAAGTTGGTCCCAACTTTGCAGCTATAACAGCTTCCACTCTTCTTTGAAGGCTTTCCGTAAGACTTTGGAGTTTCTGTGAGAATTTGTGCACATTCATCCTGTAGAGCATTTATGAGGTTAAGCACTGATGTTGGACGAAAATGTCTGGTTTAGTCTCCGTACCAGTTCATTCCAAAGGTGTTGAATGGGAAACAGGTCAAGGCTCTGTGCGGAACAGTCACGTTCGTCCACTGAACTCATCCAACCATGTCTTTGCTTGCTTTAGAAGCATGCTGGAATAAAAAAGGGCCTTCTCCCAACGTTGTCCACTAACTTAACTTGGAACCATGGTGTTCTCCAGAATGTATTGCCTATCTTAATGCTTCAGTGTATCCTTCACTGGAAGTGAGGGGCGTAGCCCAGACCCTGAAAAACAGGTATGTCCCAATACTTTTGTCCAGATTATGTATTCTGCTTCCTCTTGTTCGAACAAGGAAACCAATGGCAAGGACGGGGGCTATGCTAACGCTAAGGCTAATGATACGGCGACTGCCTGTGGTCCGACTGTAACTTCTGCAAAATAGGTAGGCAGCTGACAGACAAGAACCCACCATTCTCAGGGGTCTCCTCATAAATCATTAATATTAAATAACGAGTAATTACAGGCTGTCTATAAGCTATGTGGGATGTTTACTGCGATGGTACAAGTTTAGCTTGCTATGTGTGTTAGCCTGTGTTAGATAGATTATAGAGTTAACTCTAATCACGTGAGTTATTACTAACGTTAAAATGACACAGAAGTTACAAAATATGTTGATGGTAGCACAAATATCTTCTGTTAACTTTAATAATATCTACTGTAATTTCAGAAGGCCAGCTATAGTTTGATTAGCATATTGGACACATCTCACTGCCTGTAATTTCTCCTGTATTTGGTTTAAATTTGTCAGTCCTACACGGGTGAGAAAGTAGCAGTAAAAGTAGCTGTATTTTGAATACGTTAAAACCAGAATTGGGCCTGTCAACCAGATTATCACCACAGAGACCCAGTCTGATTTTGACAAACACTATGTGGTCAAAAGTTTTGGGACACACCTGTTATCCAGGCTTTGAGCTAGGCCGCTGACTTCAGCGAACGGTCCAAGATTGTCAAGACATTTTGGACAACGCCATGCTTCTATTTTTGTGGACACAGTTTGGGGAAGAACCATTTCAATTCCAGCATGACTGTGCCCCAATGCACTAAGCAAGCTCCTTAAAGACATGATTGGATGAGTCTGGTGTGGAAGAACTTGACTGGCCCGCACAGAGCCCTGTCCTCAACCCCATCCAACACCTTTGGGATGAACAGGAATGGAGATTGCAAGCCATACCTTTTCGTCCAACATTAGTTCCTGACCTCATAAATGCTTTACAGGAAGAATAGGCACAACGTCCCACAGAAACACTCCAAAATCTGGAAACTGTTAAAGCTGCAAAAGGGGGACCAACTCTATGTATTTGAGTACAATGTCATTAAAGTGTCTGTTAGTGTAATGGTCAGGTGTCCCAATACTTTTTTCTTCATATAGTGTATCAGATCACACAGGGGTCAATGTTTTCAGGAGAGAAAACATTAAATCTAATTAATAAGAGGTATTAGTTGCCTCAAAGTTTCACATAGTGACTACAGACTTTAGTGCTGACACTCAACTCATAGCCTAGTGTGTGTATAATGCACATGTGGTGGTTTAAATCTAATTTATCAATTAGATTAAAAATTATATATAACAATTTAACTTTTGTTGCTAATTAGACAAGTGTTTAATTTTTGAATTAATGGCATATGATTCCAAGTCAGTCTGAATAATAGTGTTACTACACTTATTTAACATCCGTTCAGGTTTGTTTTTCTACTGTAGTCTATATTGTCTGTTATAAATAGAATTGTAAGGCACAGGTTTACACTTTACATAATGCAGACAGGCAGGGTATTAGATTTCTTTGAGCATTACTCAGCTGTTTTACCACAATGAAGATGACATATTTTCTTCTCCTTCCTCTTGTGTTTCCAGCAAATTTTTGCAGATTTTGTTGCTGAGTGTACAGACGTGTGGAACAATGTCGTCACGTGTGTTGCTGCGCCAGCAGCTGATGCGGGAGCAGGCTCAGGAGCAGGAGCGACGTGAGGCGCAGCAGCAGGCAGCCCAGCTGCGCCCCACTGATTCCACCCCTGCCATCTCTGTCAGTATGCCTCCAACAGCTTCCCGACCACCACCTGCACAGGTTCCCGTGGAGGTGCTGAAGGTCAGTTCATGTCTAGACAGAAAATTAAAACTTGAACCAGGTGTTTATTGCACTTTTCCTCTTAACCAGGTGAATCATTGAATGTATCTGGTAAACCCCATAAAGTTCTTAATCGCTGGCCAAAGCTACTCATTTATGACTAAATACATTACATAGTAGTTACTGAAGTATTTACACCGATCAGCTGCAGCATTAACGCCAAGAGAAGTGTATATTGATTATCTCTTGAGTTGTGCACCTGGGAAATAGTTTGTATCAGGAAACACTATAGAAAGGTGCCGAAGTGGCAGAGACAGCATGATGCTCCAGGCTGTGTTTGATCTTCTTAATCATGCGTATGTTACTTTGACATGTACTACCCACCTAAAGATTGTTGCAGACCAAATACACTCTTCAGGGTAATGATATTCCGTCAGGGCAATGCTGCCACACTACAAAAATGATTCAAGAATGGTTTCAGGAACATGACTTCAAGGTGTTGAAGGTGATGTCTTGAACAAACTAGTCCAATCCATGGATCCACACCTTGCAACTCACATGACTTAAAGGATCTGTTGCAGTGTTTTAGTGAACCTAAATACTATTATAGCAAATAAATATGAAGATTGCAGTTCGTTGTCATTGATTTTGGAATGTTGAAATATTATATAAATTATTGTCACATGGGTAGTGAGGTATAGAGAAGACACTTACAGGTTTATTGGGGACAACAAGAAAAATAGACAGCAGAGAATATATGGAGCACTGCCCCATGCAAAGGGACAACAGGGACAACAGTTTTTTACAGACACATAGACAAGATTCAAATATGGATTGGCATCAAACAGGCTAGAGGAGAGCCCTTACAGAAAACACAGACAAAAAAGTAACATGGATACATACTGTGGCCTTGCTGGTGAGGCAACCACATGTGGCACCAAGCAAGGCTCCATCACAGAACTTGCTTTAGGGGACAGCCAAGTACATCTGATAAGGCTCATAGCCCAGGACCACTAGTGGCACCTCTGAGGTACCCTTGAGCAAGGTACCGTCTCCACACACTGCTTCCAGGTGCTGTGTTCCTGGATGCCCGCTGCTTCACTTGGGTGAATGGTTTAAATGCAGAGGAACCATTACTTTACTTTAGCCACCCCATCACACAAAGGCACCCGAGGAGCCCCTGCAGTCACACTAAGTGCCCCTTAAAACTTTTAACCGGGACTCATTCTAAATACAGGCCTTGTGCCTCCGGTCCGAGCCTGCCGACAAGGAGGCCCCCCAGAAGCAGTAAGGGTCCTGAGCAGTGAGGCCATTATGTACCAGGCACACTAGATCCAGGGAGGAGCAGACATCAACAGCCAAACAGACCTTGGACACACACAGGGCCACGAGCTAGGTGTGACTGAAATCAAGAACACACAAGGAGACATAAACAGTCAAACTTGATGCAAGAGGGGAAGGAAGGAAAGGATATGAGAAAGGAAAATCTGGGAAGTGGAGAGGATGTTGTGAGGGTGGACAGAGACCAACTGCTTGGTAGAGGTGTTTTTAAAAAAAAAGAGGGAACAAACAAGGGTGCTGTGAATCTAATGAGAGTCATAGGATAGGCCGAAGGGGGGATTGAGGAAGTCCCATGAAACCAGGGCAAAACTGGGCAGGATGTTACATGTAATAAGATTATCTTCTAATGCAAAAATAAAAAAAGACGTTAGTTGTTTTCGTTTTCTATTTTTTTCAGTATGTTTTAAAAAACATGATTTTTGATGCCACGTGAACCGTGAATTGTCTCTTAAATGATCTTAATTGAACTAAATCTTTGTGCAGTTTAAGTAATCAGGAGGAAGGATGTTTGTCATTAAAGGTCTATTACACTTGATATCTTTGTCTTGTGTGCCAGAAGGTTGCTTTAATGTGCATGTTTGCATTGTCCTCTAGGTTCAGACTCATTTGGAAAACCCCACTAAGTACCATATTCAGCAGGCTCAGCGGCAGCAGGTGAAGCAGTTTCTGTCAACAACACTGGGAAATAAAGTAGCCACTCAGACACTGTCCCTGCTCCCCCAGTCCAGTTCCGCGCCTGAGGCGGTATCATCTATCAGCAGTGCCCCTAACAGTCCCATGGCTCTACTCAACCTTGGCTCCAACAAAGAGGAGGTAATAGTGTGCAGTGTGTGCAGTATGAGATTATATCTCATTACTGTGATTAATTATATTACTAAATGCTTTTCTGACTGTTGTTAGTAAGTCAAAAAATTATACACTGACAAGCCACTTTTTTTTAGGTAGAGCTGGCTTGTATCTACACTCATTGTACATTTTGTCAGGCTTTTTTACCATATAACTGAAGTTATAGTGTTCAGTGAGTCCCCACAGAACTGTGGATGCTGTGGATCATTTTCAGCAGTACAATGTCACTGGCATGGCAGTGGCCTGATGTTATGTTTTAAGTTTTTCAATGTCATTCCTGCAGATCGTCAGGTTAATCCCATGTCCTTCGATGGTTGAACCAGCTGTGTTAGTAAGGAAAAGATGAACTTACCTGCAAGGGACTGGCACTAAGATCCATTGCTGTAGAACACCTTTAGGGGAGCTGTCTGAAAATTGCCCTTACTTTTTAAATCAGCATGATTGTGATGATCACTCTTAGGTGCAGGTCCTAAAATAGTACATATAAAGTGTCCTAAATGCAAAGATTATTTTCCCTAATTAGTTTATTTTTTTTAATCTCAGTAAAGCTGGGCATATACTGTATGATTGTTGGTCCATTTTGAGATGATTTTTCTCTCTGCGACCATTTTGGGGATTGGCCCGAGTTTCGCCTTAATCGTGTGTTGTGCATCGTGTAGTATACCTGGGGTAACAAAAAGCATTTAACACCTCACGACCAGCTACCGATCAACAATCGTATGGTTTGAAACCTGTTTGAAATCCTGGTTGCACAAAAATGGAAGTGAAAAAGACAGAGCAGCTTGGCAGCGCAGCATGTGATCTGGGCATATTTACACAGAACACACCAATAATACGGCATCATTGCAGATGTTGGATGTTATTGGTAATTTAAGAGTCTGACTGATATTTAACCAATGTTGTATAAAGCAAAAAGAAACCCCAAAAAATCATTTCAAGTCATGCTCATGCTAAGTGTAAAATTAACTTGGCTAGTAAATACTGTAGTCAATGGCCAGTAATCCAATCCAATTCAATAAAACACTAATAGGCTACAATTAAATGTTACCTAATGAAAGCAGAAGTGTTCGATGTCTTCAAAAGTTTACCCATCGTTACATAAAGCCTACATCAACATGGGTAAGGTACGTGCGGAG
The DNA here is from genome assembly GCA_037974485.1 of Hemigrammopetersius urotaenia. Taxonomy (NCBI): domain Eukaryota; kingdom Metazoa; phylum Chordata; class Actinopteri; order Characiformes; family Alestidae; genus Hemigrammopetersius; species Hemigrammopetersius urotaenia. The sequence goes on from JBBPDC010000135.1 coordinate 6,219,354, forward strand.
ACAAGGGCCCCACGTGTCTTGTGTGGACGTACAGTCTGGTCTCATCAGAGCATTGGGCCATATAGTGTGGGAACATGAATCGTGAGCTACGAACTTCTAACCCCTGCGAATCAGTCTTACAGTTTGAGCAGGAGCTGACTGGAAAAATCTTTACGTCATACCGCAGGGTTTAATGCCTTCTCCCTTTTAAATAAATTACACTGTCACCTCCAGAAGTTCATTTCCTCCCGTTCTGTTATGAGAATTATATCTTATTTTTCTTGTGTCCTTTTCCCTTAGATGGATGATGTAATCGATGACATCATTAGCCTTGAATCCAGCTTTAATGACGATATTTTGTCATTCATAGACTCTGGCTTACAGCTTCCAAACACAGTAAGTTATTTAGAGGTTGGATGTGAGAACTTTACCCATATTTATTCTTATTCTTTTGACTTTTGGTTTGAGGTTGCAAACCAATTTATTTTCCATGCAGGTATACTGTATACGTTCCAAAACATTTATATGTTGTTTGAATGCATGCTGAAATTTGTCCTCTCTTGTGTTCTAAGCAACCTTTTCTGATTTTCCTCGGCCTCAGTTATTTTAATGTGCTGTTGTGTATATAAATGTGTTGTTTTAGGTACCAGGTAACCTGCTGGATCTCTACACCAGTCCCGGAATGGTAGCGCCCACCATCACTGTCAGTAACTCGTGTCCTGCAGATCTGCCAAAAATCAAAGAAGAAATAACTGGTACTTTTTTTTTATGAAATGTGTCATGTTAAAGGCACAAGGATCCACGACCCAATCAGCTGTTTCTGTGAAATTGATGCACTGTTGACAGACTTGTCACATGTTGATTAATTTTTTCCTGCAGTAGTTCAGTGTACCGATGAAATCCTTGTTGTACCCAGAAAGCACATTTTTTAACACACAGTTACACCATTCATGCACAAAAGCAGTCCATGCACAATTGAATATTAATTTATGTTCTTTAATTATCCAACCTGACAGTTGTTTTCTTCCCCATAGATACAGAGTCGAAGGCCCTAATGAAGGAGAGACAGAAGAAAGACAGCCATAATCTTAGTGAGTTCATTTCTCCTAGAGGGCTGCAGGACACCTAGAAGGCTTGTTAACATTGCAGTCTTCAAAAACTAGTACCTTCATAGGAATCAAAGGAATTACAGATTCATATACTCTTTATTTTTAAACATTTTATGCCTTTATGTTTTGTGCAGTTGAAAGGCGCAGAAGATTTAATATAAATGACAGAATAAAAGAGCTGGGAGCACTCATACCCAAATCGAATGACCCGTGAGTTTGAATCTTCCTAACACATCCCTTCACATACGTTACTTTTGGATGAGTTCACTCTGTTTGTGTTTGCAGGGAGATGCGCTGGAATAAGGGAACCATTCTGAAGGCATCTGTGGACTACATAAGGAAACTTCAGAAAGAGCAGCAGAGAGCTAAAGAGGTAGAGATGAAGCAGAAGAAACTAGAGCATTCAAACCGAACTCTGCTGCTGCGCATTCAGGTATTGAATTAACCACTAAATGAATGCGACTTTTTTTTCCTCCCCTACCCTGAGAAAATGACATCTCCAAACCGAACTCAGCAGTGACTTTACTCTGTTGTGTTAGAGCAGAATAGCACTAATATAGGGACCTGTAGAAGCTGGTTTATGAACCTGTGCTCTGTGCTACTGTGTAAAAAACAGAAGTCTCTACTAACTGTGAAATGACAGGCCAGTATTTATTTAGAAAGAAATAGCCGTTTTGAGAAACCATTAATGCGTCATTGTCCCTCCTTTTGAACTAAACATCAAAGTTGGGCTTTATGAAAATAATGAAGGGCTAAAGTTGTTCAAATATAGAAACCAGCCAGTAAAAACAGAATAAAATATTCATTATACATATTAATAATATTAATGAATAAAATATAACAGCAATTTCTGAATAAGGATGGGCCTGTCTTCTTCAGTATAGAGGTCTTTATCCATCAGTTTTAAAATTAGCAGGATTGGAAACTATGACAGAAAGCTGACTCTGTCTCTGTCACAGTTTTTATGCTCTTACAATAACTTGTATTTAAAAGAATGAGGGAGCTGTTGTTAATAATAATAATAATAATAATGTGTATGTATTATGTAAAATTATGTAATCAACTTAATGACGTGTTGAGGCTAAACAGAAGATTTGAGAATACATTGAGAATGCGGCCCAAGAATACTCCTCAAATAATAGCAGGAGTGGGGACTACAGATCTTATTTGCCCTCACAAGGCTCAGGGTTCCTTCGCCATTTATATTAATCAGTCTGTTACTGTTTAAACCCAAGAGCTTGCTTATTCTGACCAATCAAATGTTTGTCTCAGCCTGCAATACTGTCACCAGATGTGAATGCTAATAAGAACTGTCCATTTGGGCAAGGCATAGCTGAAACCGTACAGAGCTACAATTCATACCTTTTTTGGGACAGCACTTACAAAATCTGTGTCTGTGTGTTAACAGGAGTTGGAGATGCAGGCTCGTCTGCATGGCTTGTCCTCCTCATCTGGCCTTAATGTGGACTCTCCGCTCCTTCAGCAGCAGCCACAGACGAGTGCAGGGGAGCCTCTCGCACACTCACAGCCAGAGCTGGGTGGAGCCATGGCCCAGACCTCCTCTTTTCTCTCCATGCCTCCATCTGAGTCTCCCGGACTGGCCCTGGCCACTCCGCTGGATCTGGGAACCCTTAGTTTCTCAGACTTCAGCGAGCCTGCAGATTTGAACCTGTACCCTGATGTGAGTCTGCGGGACATGCTAATGGAAGACTGCAATCTTTCCCCTGGAGCAGCCCTCGACTCCCCAGGAGCATCAAATTCTAGCAGCCGCCGCAGCAGCCTCAACATGGAGGAGGACTTGTGACAGGACTTTCTAAATCAAAGAGTGTTCCACTCAGGTCCTAGAATGTCACAGTGTTTTTCCTCTTCTAGCATGTCGCTTTCAAATCATGAAGGCCTTTAAAGTCACTGAGCAGCGAGTAACATGCTCAGAAAAGAAGCTGTGGGTCTAAGCCATCTGTTTCTATGAAAAGTATGAATGCTGTTTTCGCGTCACTTTTATTTCACCCTGTTGCAAACAAAAATGTTCCAGAAACAATGTGCTTTTCCTTCCAAATTTACTGGGTCTCCTAATATGTGGGAGGTATATCCAGATAAATATTGCTACGGATGTCCTAAAAAAAGTAATGTTATATAAAAGTACGCTGCTGTAGTTGTTAGAACAAAACCTCATATAACCAAAAAACTAACTTCCCAGGTTAAAGGAAAATCTTCCTTTACTGATACTGAACATTATTGACTTTCAGTGTAAATCTGATCATATTGACATTGGAGAAAAACAATTTGGCCGTAACAGGGATGATATCGACATTATTAAATAATATTTTTTAATAACATTTATTAATAACATTAAATAATACTCAAATTGCAGCCTACTCCTGCCAAAGACAGCTGTCACACTCCAAAGAGCTAGCTGGTTTGCATGGGCCATTTTGGTGAGGTTTCCAGTGTTAATGCAAAGCACTGTTAGCTGAAATGGAGCAAGAACCTTGTTTGTAACAAATAACAAATAATGCTAATAACGAAGCTCTTTTTACCAAAACTACATATTTTATTATGTTAATAATATAATTTTTTGCCAGTGTTCTGCGCTGTTTGTCCGGTGAGGCAAAAAAAGGATGCATGTGTAGTTGGCACTTAGACAGGTCACAGTGAATAAGTTGAATATGGTGTGTTAAATGAGGTAGAGCCCCAATCTCTGTAGTACTGTTGCCCTCCAGGAGCCAGTTGCACCAAAACTATAAGTTCAAACGTAGACTAGTCAATTAGATATTTATTGGATATTTACTATGTACCATAATCAGCTTTGATTTAATAATGGACAGAGCAAAAAAAGTGAAATTATTTCAGGCATAGTTAGACATAACTAGTGCTAGAGTCTTGATAGCTTTGGGACTGCTTTGGACACTGCTTTCGTTGATTGGTTGTTTAGCAGAAAGTGCAGTTTTATTCTCTCCTCGCACTTATGAAATGTTTCATCTGAGCTTCCTGTTTCCTTGTGTGGTTTCTCACAGAATAACCTTTTATAATATTTTCCGTAGCAATAATGGTTTCCTTAGCAATTATCTTTGTAAGAGGATGATCTCAAACAAGTGACTGTTATACGAGATGATCATCTGACAAAGATAATATAACATGTAACAGCTAAAATTAACACATGAATTCACTTTTATATAACTTGTGTATAGACAACACAGTGAGAAATAGAATTGTGTAAATATTGACATGCCTCTATATTGCGAATGTGTGTTATATAATTTTTTTTTGTCTTTGTATTTATTTTATTGTTTTTGTTTTTACATTTTCTATCTGTAGGGAGATGGCCAGGGAAAAGAGGGAAGAGTGGACACCACTCCTTTTTTTTTTTTTTTTTAGCTAAATAGTTTACCATTAATTATCTTAAAAGTTACTGGTAACTTTAATGGAAAGAGATAGAATGCAAAACCAACAAAGCTATAGTTTTTAAGGCAGAAATGTAAAAAAATATGAGTTATTATTATATATTTTTAACCAGGGGGTTGTATAGATATATTTTGTTTACACATTGCTAAAAAATAAATTCTCTGTAATTTAACAACAGTTTTTATATTAAAAACCTGATATTTCATACGATGACTTTGTAATAGTAACTACTATACAGCTACCTCCACCTAGACTGTTTGTATCAGTAGATATCACTGTCAACTTTTACCAAGACAGTTAGAAATTTCTTACATTTTACAGCCAAGCTTCCGTTCTCTGAATAAGCAGCAATAATCTAAGTCAAATGTGTCAGGAATGTTCTATATTTAGAAGGAGAAAAGGCCCATAGAAATGTACAAATGTGTGCAAAAAGATTTTAGTATTCCTTTGACTCGTGCCCCTTATTCTGCAAACAAATATAAATAATTTATTACCAGAATGTTTAAAGGCTCTATGTCCTGGTCTGCATATAACTGAATCCTGTGAATTGATTTTTCATTATGAAAGACTAAGACACTGCAGTAATGTCATTTTATCTACATTGGTAGTTTACCAGTAGCAGGCACTAATGTTTGTATCTCACTCTGGTTTCTCGTGGCTAAATGATTACTTAAGACATTTGTTTTGATGCAATTTGTACAATCTTTGTGTTAATAACAGACCAATGTATGATAAAATGATAAAACTGTGGACAAACATGGAATATGTTCCTGTAAATACCTTTCAAAAGGGATTTTTTTAATATATTCTTCAGTTCTTAAAAAGTACTTCACCTTTTAATTTATGACAAGAAATGTTTTATAATCACATTTTTGGGGTGTTTTGGTGCTTACTCCAATAAACTGGATAATATGCAATAAATATATTTTCACCTTTTAGTCACTTGTTATGACAAATTCTTTTTTACCACTCCTTTGAATGTTTTGTTATGATGAACTAACTTGCAAATTATCTTTGACCTGTATTGCAATAAAAATAATATAATTTCAAAAATGTTATAATTTAATATCAAAAAGTTTAGCAAGTTTTGAAGTGGGTTTGCGAGGTTACTATGGTAACTGGTTGTGTGTGCGTGTGCGCAAAGAGAAACGGATCAAGATAATTTGAGATATAATCACAGACTTGGACTCGGGGCGCCAAATTCAGCAACAAAAAAATAACAAATTAAACAGGAAATACAACTCCGGAAAGAAAAATCAGAGACCACTGCAAAAAATGTCAGTTTCTCAGGTTTTATCTCTTAGAGTTGCAAGTATTGATCTGAACAGCTTTATCTTAGTCTTTAAGAACTGCTGACAAATTTCTCTTGATTTCCAAATAAATATATTGTTCTTTAAGGCATAAGCACATGAGCCCCTGTACTTATATCACTTATAGATTAATGATGGTTCTTAATGCAATGCTGTCTAATGGGTCAGAGAGCATGATTATTCAGCTGAGGCTTGCACCCTTGCAATGGTAAGTGTGTGCAGCAGGGCTGATGGGCTACTACACTAAGCAGGCAGCGAGGATGTGCATGAAATCTGCAGGAACGCAGCTGAAAATCTTAACATTCCCTGGTAAAAACCTGTCCCAGAGGGTCAGTACTTCACAGGGTATCCCCAGATGGTTTCCCATAAGTCCACCATGGCAGGCCTCACCCTTCAAAGCTGGTTACAATCAGAATAAAGCCACATAGTGTTCTGGATGCCTCACAGCTGATGTAACCAAGCAGAGCCAGAGGATGAACTGACAGCTTGACTGAGCTCAGCATTGTGGAATGAAGTCTCTGAGACAGTCCCCAGGATGTTGTCTTGTTTCTCCTGGCTGCTTCACAGAACACTGGGGCACTGTATCATCCCAGCCAACAGGAAACTTATCTGGATTGCATAACAAGCATTGCTGTACAGTAGGGTCCAATCAAAATAAACTTGGGCTACTAAGCATCTCGTGGCTAAATGGGAGCGTTTGTTCAGTTTGACTGAATCAAATCTATGGGGACAATATCCAGTGTGTAAAGTGTGTAGATGTGCCATAAAGATTTCATTGTTATACTTCAGAGCTAGAAGCAGACTCCATACTCTTATGACAGCACACACACACACACACAATCAAAGATTGCTAATCATTTGAGATTATTGGGATTATTGTTTGACATCAGTGCACATCAGTTCATCAAAAAAGCTCTGTTTTCTGGAGATAATGACACATATAAAAATGCAAAAATCCATTTTCTGATGTCAACAAGTTTTATTCTAGTCTTGACATCTCAAAATGTGCTGACATTGGAGTCATTCTTATGTTCCCAAGAGCAATTTATTTGCTCTTTTTAATTTTGGAAGCAACTCTATATTCTTCTAACACCCTTAATTAAAATTTTAAGGGAAATTACAGTGTGTCAAACCCTCAACAGCTCTTAATCGAGAAAAGTCAAATCTACAATATATGCGTTTTGGTCAGGCTTCTTTCTAATAGATTCTCTTATAAAAACACACTCTTGGTGCACATTTCAGTGAGAGGGGGAATAGGCTTGGAATTTTATGATAACTTACATTTACATTTTGATAGCACAGTATTAACATTGCAAAAATGTTGTTTGTTCGATGCTAATTAAGACTGTTTTGAGTTCTTTGGTGACTCCTTGTTTCTAACCATGACTTTAGGAAAGGTGTAATATCACTGTAGTACTGAAGGATGATAGATAAACTGTGGAGGCGCTAAAAGGTTTTGGGAACACAGAACCCAGGGAACATTAGTAGGTTCCCATCACATCCCATCAAAATCAAAGACAAAAGAATGAGAAAATAAAATGTATGAGGGGGAAATAAAACCTGTAAATCCAGCTTATTTTAACTTTGTACTGTGAGAAGCTAAAGTCTGATTTAGATTTTATTTCATTTAATGTAGACAAAAACACATGCTGAACGAAAATTTGTCTTTTGTTGACTTTTGTAAGTCTCATTTTGACTATGAACAGAAGACAGGGGCAAACTCGTATTATGAATTCGGCTGCTCCCTCCTTTTTTCTGATTGGCTAATACGCTAGCGCCGCTGCGCAATAATTGGCTAGTAGTCCCCCCTCCTAAACAGTCTACCCATAGGAAGAGCAGCTGGGTGGAGAATAACAATCCGACGTTGGTAGAAGCTAATCATTACGATATATTAAATATTTTAATTATTTCTGAATTTGTAGGCTTACAGTAAGTTTATATATACTTAAAGAAGTTTATAGACGCAGCCTATTAACGGTATTTCGTTTGAATGGAGAAAACTTCTTAATTCAGGCTAAAAACAAAGTTAGCATCCGGCAAGCTAGCGTTAGCAGTGATGGTAAGTTTGCTAGCCGGTCCCTTCACATTACACATAACGGATATATTCTACAAAATAAATATTAATAATGAGCGGTACCATTTTTAATAATAACTCTCTGTTGGTAGTGTTTTGCTTAGCAGTTTGCTTTTCATTGCTTCTGTTTTCAAGGTTGTCTACGTAGCTAGGCTAATTGGCTAACAGACCTCAGTCAATCCTGACAGACCTAGTTTTTATTTCTTATAGTGCAGTTCTTATGTAGATAAACCTAAAAATAGACTTATTGGTTAAAAGGCTGGTAAGCATAGTCTGGGCTAAACTAATTCGTACTGAGGCGGTGATTGTAAATAATTTATCTGTTTTTTTATCTGATGTTTAATTGCTAGTAATGAAACAGTGTATTTCACTGGATATTAGCTTGTTAAATGACGTTGTTTTCGTTTTTTTTAACCTGTCTTTTCATTTTACATTTTAAAGGAGAGTGAGATGTCTGATGTGGATCAGACTCCAGCTGTGGAGAACAGCAGCATGGAGGAGGAGAATGCCCCCCTGTACTGTATATGTCGGAAACCAGACATAAACTGTTTCATGATGTAAGATCACTGAAATGTATAATGTGGATTCCTTTTACAGCTGTATTTGCAGTAGTTTTCAATTTCCTTGTGATTGCTAGTTTAAATATCTGTTTTCTTGTTTATGCAGTGGCTGTGACCGCTGTAATGAGTGGTTTCATGGTCACTGTATAAATGTGACTGAAAAGATGGCCAAAGCTATTAGGGAGTGGTACTGCCAACGATGCCAAGGTGAGCTAACTTGTTTTTATTTTTCTAAACTATTCCCATTGCTAATTTACCTGGAGTGGACTGTAGTGAGCCACCGTGGCTTTACAAGCTGAAATTATGTTTTTGTGCCATTCAGACATGGATCCGTCTCTTGAGATTAAATATCGGTCCAAAAAGAATCGAGAAAAGGAGACTGAAACAGAGAGATCTGAAAAACGGTCCAGTACTCCAGACTACAAACTTGATAAGCGCCGAGGGTCTAAGGTGAGTTTCCACAGGATTTACTTAAAAAGTTTTTAAAAGGCCCAATTAAAATTGGGAATTAGTGGACTTTCAAATAGTAACATTTAAATTTGGTGTATTCTTTTTGGCTTATCATATTTTTTCCACTGTGTGCCTCCTTTGCATGATTTTATTATGAAAAAATCTTAAAATTTAACAAAGGTTTTATGTTTTGATTGATATGTGTAATTTTCTGTTTACATGCGTCATGCGCTGTGTACGGAAGAGCAGAAAAGCAAGGGAAAAAGTAAAAAAATTCTCAATTTGTAATAACTCTGCTAAAGATATTTTACTTATAGTACAAATTTAAATATGAGGTACTATTTAGAAAATGTAAGTGTGGGAGATGATGTCTTGCTAAGTTGTAGTCAGCTGAGCTTAGAAAGTGTCATAAAAATGTTTTCAACGTGCATAGCAAAATGAAAGCTTTTATTTAAGGTTCATTAAATTAGTTTTAAATTTCATAGTTTTGCAGTATTTTGCAATACGTTCCGTACTGATAGACAGCCATGTATTATACTCCAATATCCATATCCATGATTATTTATGTGATTGACCTAAGAAAATGTTTTATATTAACGTTGTGTGTGTGTGTGTGTGTGTGTGTGTGTGTGTTTGTGTCAGGTGAAGCGGTCTGCGCGCATGTGTGGTGAATGTGAGCCCTGCAGGCGCACTGAGGACTGTGCTCAATGTGACTTCTGCAAAGACATGAAAAAATTCGGGGGCCCAAACAAAATCCGGCAGAAATGTAGGCTGAGACAGTGTGTAGTCCGCGCACGGGTAATTTCCACAGTTCACATCAGCATTTACTCCATGCAGCAACAAGTTAAGAGAGGAAATACAGAGAAAAATCCAAGAGCATATAGAGCCACTTGACTACAGGAACATCCATAATAAAATATGAATACAAATTTTGTTAATATCAAACATGTTGGACTAAAGTCAACAGTAGACATGTAGAAATGGTATAGCATCAGTGGTGCTTGAAATCTCTTTAGAGTAATCTGTATTTATATAAATGAATATGAACTACATCAGATTTATCTTTTAGAGTCCTAGAAGTAAATACAGCGATCCACATTAAACACAAGAGACAAAAATACTGTATTATACTTGCTGGGTTTCCTTACATGAAAAGTCTAGACTTTCAAATTCTGAAATTCTTCACAAACTGTCAAACACTTATCTATTTGACAGTGCTATAGTACAGTGTATGTAGTTCTGTCAAATCAGAAGTCTTTAATAAAGTTCTTTTATTTTGAATGTTGTCTCTGTAGAAAATGCTGCGTGTTCGTGATGAGGAGTTTTCCCTACGTGAGAGAAGGGAGAATATAATGCATAGAGATAGACGATACTCAGACGATTTTGATGAGAATGAGATGGAACTGTACCAGCAGTACAAGGAGCAAAACATGGTAAAAACTGTTCCTTAGTGCTAAGATCCAAGCTTTTAGCTCAGTGCAGTGACATTACAATTTTACATTTTATATGAATGGGCTGGAAAATATGATTTGGCCAGTTATTGGAAACTGGAAACTAGAAACATTGTAGTAACAAGTAACAAATAGTGTATAGAACCATTTACTTCCTGATCTTTTCTTAAATAGTTCATTTTTGCAATCTCCTAATTTACAAAAATTCTGTGTACTCATAGCCTCTTAAAATGTATTTTCTGCTCTCTTCTCTGTGGTTGAGTTTTGTTTTTTTTTTTTTGTTTTTTGTGTTTAGCCATGGGACAGCGAGGATGAGGATGGGCCTATTTACAGCCCTGTCCCACGCAAAAAAGCAATAAAAGTTAAACACGTTAAGCGACGAGAGAAGAAATTTGACAAAAAGGTACGAAGACTAAACATTGACTGTGACATATTTGCATGGATTATATATATTAATTTATTAAAGTACATTTATAATCAAGGTGCTCCGTGGAATGATGTTTAAAATCATGCACAGAAAATGAATATCCATTGCAGTCTTAAAATGATTATGATTCAATGCAATAGTCAAATTCTAGCTGAGAATGCACTACTGATGGGTATTGGTTGATTTTCCTTACTCCATTGCTCCCATGTCTTGCCCTTGTAGAAGGATTCCCGGCGGCATAAGCAGAAACAGAAACACAAAGACCGGATGCGACACAGCGACAGACTTGGTGGACGCCATGGTGCAGATTTACGGCAGTGCTTGGGGCCAAACTGCATTGAGACAGCACGCTCAAACTCCAAATACTGCTCTGAGGACTGTGGCATGAAGCTAGCGGCCAAGTAGGTTCACCACACTGTTTAACACTTTATGTTCAGCTGTGATGTGTGTCTTAAAGTGATAGTTTGACATTTTTGGCTCTAACATACATGAGACCACTTTTTAGCTTTAGGTTGTATAGATAAGAGTATGTCATACATTGTCGCTATATAAGAAATTCCGTCTGAGTTTATGTGACCATACAGTTGAGTAAAGTGTCTTTAGTTACGGGGTGAAATTGTGGAAGTGGGATTTTTGGCTAAACGATCATTTTCTATGCTCGATTTGTACCATTATGTGTGACCTAGGTCTTAACATTTACAAATTCCATATCCCAAATAAAATAAGTCTTATTATATGCCGGTTTGTATGAGCAGCCGGATCTACGAGATTCTGCCGCAGCGAATCCAGCAGTGGCAGCAGAGTCCATGTGTGGCGGAGGAGCAAGGCAGGAAGCAGCTGGAGCGAATTCGGCGAGAGCAGCAGGCAGCGCGCATGCGTCTCGCCGAGATGGAGCGGCGCTTCCATGAGCTGGAAGGGATTATTGCCAAGGCCAAGCAGCAGGTTGTGCAACAGGACGAGGAGGTGAGGGAGCAGGAATTTCTACACATTAATTATATATATATATATATATAAATTACACTAAAAACCCTTTTGGCTAAGAAGAATTTGGAATCAAAGGAACTGCTTACCCAGTAATGGAAAACAGACATTAAAAACAATACACCCTTTTTTCTCTATCTGTCTAATCGATCTGTCTAATTTACTGTGGCCTAAGAATTATGTCTGAAATGTTTTATATACCATTTGAATCAGTCATAATGATGCTGTAAAGCAGTGCAGCTGACTTGCCACTTTGACATTGACTTGCTGGTATAAATGTAGCCTCCTATCCAATACCCAAACAGCACAAAACATTGGAATGCATTGGTCATTTTTCATATTTCTCTGCAGGTTAATGAAACAGACAGCGAGGATACGGACCTCCAGATCTTCTGTGTGTCTTGCAGTCATCCTGTTAACCCTAAGGTGGCGCTGAGGCACATGGAAAGGTGTTACGCCAAGGTACATTCACACAGGCTAAACTCCTATTTTTCAGATCAGGCTTTGGTACGGAACATTTTCCAGCAATTAGTCATAAAAGCATTAGCCCATGTTTTTAATTTTAGCATGAAATGTATTCGGCTTCTACAATTGTATTAAGGTTACAAGCGGCAGAAAAAAAGTAATATACAACCACCAATGCATTGCTTTTACATATCTCTCTCAAAATAGAATATGGTTGATGCATGGTTAAAGTAAGTTTATAAAAGCATTGATGTGACACAGACAAGTAATTGCATCAATGTAATAATTGTAATGTCAGACGTTTTACATTGTATTCTTTTCTTCATTTAAAATTTTCCTGGACAGTATGAGAGCCAGACATCATTCGGGTCTATTTTCCCAACGCGAATAGAAGGGTAAGAGCCACCACTGCTTTAGCATGAACAGTCACAGGCTAACTTACAGATACTATATGATCAAAATATTTCATTTCTACTGGAAAAAAACCCATAATTTTTGTCATTTAAGTTTTTAATTTTTTTTAACAGTGCCTTGTTTACGGAATCTCTTGTCCTTTTATAGTCTGTTATATCTTTTTGTTTTGTGGACCATAATGCTGTAGCTTTCCAGTGTTTTATAGATCTTCAGCTGTTTGTGACTAAAATGAGAAGTTTTAAATAAGTTTATTTCTATTTTTTTCTTCTTGCGTTTCCAGAGCAACAAGACTTTTCTGTGATGTTTATAACCCTCAAAGTAAAACTTACTGCAAAAGACTTCAGGTTTTGTGTCCAGAACACTCCAGAGACCCAAAGGTGAGAAACTATTCACTATAATTATTTAATGGAATGGTTCAACTAAATATCAAATTAACAGAATTTTATACAGATATATAATTGGTTAGTAATCAATTTGTGTGTGTGTGTGTGTGTGTGTGTGTGTGTGTGTGTGTGTGTGTGTGTGTGTGTGTGTGTGTGTGTGTGTG
>JBBPDC010000135.1:6232622-6248409 GCA_037974485.1 Hemigrammopetersius urotaenia
AAGTCCATCTCATGAAAAATCGGAGCAGAAACAAAGGTGTTGCGTTTATATTTTTGTTGAGTGTATATATATATATCGACAGTTGATATTTAACATGTGTGTGTGCACGTGAGGATGCATAACATAAATATATACATATGTGTATTCCTGGATGTGAGGGGGAAAATATGCATGCGTATGTATAGACATATACACAGACACACAAATATATATACACATACAGAACGAATAATTTTGACTCATACCAATGTGACTTTCACCTCTCCGCATTGTAACAGGACTAGAATTATTGAAACATTCAGTGGTTGGTGTGTTTGGCTGGGACTGGACGCCCCCTAATTTGATACCCCTCAGTTCACTGGACAGGCTTTTATTAACATAACAGTTTATATCGACACTAATTACCTTCAGGATAAATGTTCTTCCAGCTGCATCATTTTCTGACCTCAGTGTGCAGTAATTTTTGTTTTATTCTGTGCTGCTCTGTTGTGGTCTGAATATTATACACCATCATTTACAAACTCACGTGTCTCAAAGGGCATGTAGATTATCTCTTCCTCCCTCTCTCTCTCTCATGATGTGAAATAAAGAGAATTGAGAAAGAAATAGATTTGACTTTGAGAAAGAAAATGGTGAATTCTCAGAGCATTATCCCCCTCAACACACATACACACACACACACTTCCAGTGCAATATGGAGAAGAGCTATATTCAGCAAAGTGCATAAAATATATATACATACACTAACTCCTCACATACGCACTGCTGTAATCCCAATCTGAGCCATTAGTGCAGAGTGTGTATGTGTGCGTGCGTGTGTGTGAGAGGGAGCTTTTAAGGGATTTGACTGTGATTTGTAGACGCAGTTGTGGTTTGTCCTTTTGCACTTTTCTCCTCACTCCTCCATCCCTCTCCAGGCACAGTCGGACTTTTCCTCCTCTCTCTGGTGATATCAAACTACACTTGGACCCGATCTTTCTCTCTCTCTGAACCCGGTTTGCAAGCGGATGGATGGCAATTTGAGGAGAATCCTGAATTTTGGCTTCGTTTGCGCTAAATCGTTTTGCGGATGGAGGAGGAGAGCCCCGCTGCCGAGGCGCAGCCTGAGGTGAGGAGACAGACAGAACGATTTATAATGTGCATTATAACCTATTTTTCGTCTCGATATTAATCACTTAAGGTGTTTTAACGCGTCTGAAACTCTTTTAGTTTTGTAACGCTGATTAGACTAGAATAAAACGTCTCCGTCCCACAGAGCCCTCTGTCGGACAGAACTATTACTATTACAATCAACACCAACAGTAATTATGTATCTTACACTCTTCAGTTCTCACTTGCTACGCATTTTTTTTTTTACTGCTTTTTCTTTTTAAAAAAGCAGATTGATCATCCACCTTTGTTGTTGTGCTTTGATTAGGATAGCATTCTAAGCTTAAAAAATAAAAAATAGCCTGAACAAGGATAGATAATCAGTGGGAAATAGTGGGGAATAATTAAAATGTTCAGGTGACATCTCATACAAAAAAAAATAATTAAATAAATAAGTGAAAACAAAAGGAAAAGAAAAAGACAGGTGAAAAATAACACACCCTAGTTCTCGTCATCAATCTTTTACTTTCAAACTAATCAAACAGGTGCATTGTTCCTGAATTTTAAAGGGAAAATCAATTGTTTCTCAATTTCTGCATAATTCAGTGGCTGTGTTCTGAGTGTTTTGAAGTGAAGCATTTTAGATAAACCTGTCAAGTCAAAATTGTTCACTGTGGTAGTGACAGGAACTAAATGTCTGATGAGTTTAATGTCCTTAAAAGCTCCTTCCGAGAAAGCTAATATATGAAGCACACTGCTTGATGCTTGAGAGAGTTTTATAATGGTTTTGCAAGATGATTTTGGCCTGAAATGGCCAAATGTACATGATCAATATTTATTGTTCTTGTGTACACAAAATGTAAATAGTGCATACTGTAATGTCTTAGTGTCTTATTTGAAATGTATTCTAATATTATTCTTAAAATGATATTATGCTCATGGATAAAAAAGGAGCTGCTGATGTGCCTCCAGTGCTAGTGTGTTAATGTGGTAATATACAGTATAACATAATTTCACAAGAGCATTTAATCTTCACAGCCAGGGAATCGCCCCGGTGAAAAAACCTTACGTGATATTGACCCAGACCAAAAACAGAAGTAACTAAAGGCAAAAGAAAATGAAATTTTTCTGAAATCTTGGGTCTGAATAGGTAAGATGCTGCTGTCGTCTTTCAGTTGCATTCAGTGCAGGTTTATGGGCACGTAACCACTGCTTGCCTGTACTGTATGAGAGGCTTCTGAAGGATTGTGGCTGTCTCAGGGTCAAACTAATGAACGGGAATACATATAGACACAATATTTTTAGGTTATTTATTATTTTATGCTGACCTCACACTACTTATGAATGTGGGTTACAGAGCTTCTTGAAATCTGTACTTTCCTAATGATGTTCTAATTAATGCTACCTTTTCATATAGTCTCCATTTCCTTTCCTTTTTGGAGCACTGAAACAAACTCCACTCCATTTCCATGAGAAGATGCGGAGTGTGGTTGTGCTTTTGGTATGATAACTGTTACTAGGTAGTGTCTGTGGTGTTGCTAGGTGGTCACATTCTGGCCCTAACTTTAACTGTTAGAGCTTTTAGAGGCTGACGTCTGGTTCCATTTACCACTCTGTGAACTATTCTCCAGAATGTCTCACACCAAACCGAACCTCGTTCTGGCCAGCACAGAGATTAACATAATGCAAAGACAACACTGCTGTCCAGCAAAACTTGTACTCACTGTCAAACTACAGCACTTTAGTCTCTTAAAGTCTTAAGCACATTTTTCACCCACAATAAAAACAGCTCAGAGAAAAAACTTTCTGGTTTAGCCTCTTCTAAAGAAGAGGTTATAGGTTTGGAATTTTGCCAGATTTCCATATGGGCTCGGAGAAGTGTCTTTTATCGGCTATAAAAGGAATAATAAAAAAAGGGCACCAATACCTCTTTCATATCAAGAGGAGTGCCAATAATTTTTAGCCAAAGAGCAGAGTACCCAAACTTTTGCCAGATTTTAATCTGCAAACTCCACTGATGCACTCTCCTTCCATTTCTCTCACCCCTTCTGTCCACATTTATTTTCAAACGCCAAGTAAATGAGCAATTTTTGGAATTGTCCAAGAATTGGCATGTAGTCATTGTACTATTGTACAGAGAGAGAAGTACCCAGACCTTGGTTTTAAACCCCACCCACCAAATATAAAGTGGCTAAAAATGGGTGGAGCATGGGGAAGCGACACATCAGAGCAGAAATTCTAAACTGCTCTAATGTAAACAGAACATTTCCTTATTAAAACACTGTTCAACCAAATACAATTTTCACCAGAAACCACAACACACTTTTCTAACCCAGTTTTCAGTCACATCAACTTTTTGAATGGTGAGTAATATTAGATTTGCAGTAGACTTGCATGCGCTTTTTATTAAACTGCAGGCACCAATCAAGTAACTGCTTCAGTATTTCCAGTGTGAAGTCAGATGTGAAGTCATAGATATAGATATAATGATCAGTCAGCTACCACTGTTTCTTCGAAAACGCTTAGTAAGCAAAATCAGCATGAAAAACTCTAGAAAACCCACATAAACTTATCTCTGATGATTTGACCTGTTGACCTCTGTAATCAAAATTGAGAGGTTCAAATGAGACTTATACTGTCATACTAACTCACTTTTGACTTGTTCCGGTCACTGGGCTCATCTAATTGCAGTATCAGGGCATAAAAGAAGTGTTCACAGGTTGATTAAAACAGCCCATGTTAAAAGCATCCATAGCGTGGCCCAAAACGACAGATTTCAAACAATCGTTTCCTAATTATTTACCAAAACATCACCATTACCAGTGACACTCAAACTAACACACTTTCGACTCATTACGTTTATGGGGCTCGTCTCTTCTAATGCAGTGTACTTAGCAGCTGAATTCTCATCCCTGTTGCAGCTTTAGTAAACAATTTATTGATTTTAAAATATTTTAAGTGATCAGTTCATCTCCTGATCAACCAAAAATATGAATGCACAGTCCAAAGATATGTCAGAACTGCGGGTGTTAAATTGCTGCTAGGTCACACTTTGTCTAAGTGCCTGCCCTGTGATGAACTGGAGACCTGTCCGGGGTATTTTTCTGATAATTGCCCTATAAGTCCAGCAAACCTTGCCACCTTGGTTAGGATGAACTGCCCAGCTAATGAATGAAGGATTGAATGAATTAATGAATGATTGAATGAATGAATGAATGAATGAATGAATGAATGAATGAATGAATTGTGATATGATTGGAGTATACAAATCACCACCTCCAGTTTGATCAATTTTTGAATGTTTTGTGCATTTTATTGCCCCTAATCTTAATTTGCTCTCCCACAGGATTCACAGGTAAAGCACCAGAAACCTCTGCACAACATCAGAAGAGTGGGTGAACTAGCCAGGAATCAGTCATGATGCCACATCTGGGCACAGCCGGACCATGCCTGTGTTTTGGATCATTCTTTCTGGCCAACTTCCCGTGCATTCTGCTGCTGGGGCTGGCCACTGTGTCCCGTGCTTCCTCAGCTTCTTCAGGCACACAGCCGCACTCTATAAAGATAGAGGGCGATATTACGCTAGGTGGACTTTTCCCTGTCCACTCGCGCGGCCCTGCAGGTGTCCCCTGTGGCGATGTTAAAAAAGAGAAGGGAATCCATCGTATGGAGGCCATGTTGTATGCACTGGACCAGATCAACGGTGACCCAGACTTGCTACCCAACATTACACTGGGAGCCCGAATTCTGGACACCTGCTCAAGAGATACTTATGCGCTGGAGCAGTCTCTGACCTTTGTCCAAGCATTGATCCAGAAGGACAACTCGGACGTCCGATGTTCTAACGGCGAGCCACCAATCATTCCCAAGCCAGAGCGTGTGGTAGGGGTCATCGGCGCTTCTGCCAGCTCTGTGTCCATCATGGTGGCCAATGTATTACGCCTCTTTGCAGTGAGTGATATTTTGGATGAATTATTGAAGTCACTTTTTGTAAAATGCTAATGATGCTAAATGTGAATGACATTCTACAGCCTTCAGTTAACATTATGTTAGTGTTTCTTGCTTCTATTGATAAAGATTTTACATCCCATTCATTCCTCAGGCTATTCTGTAAGAAAATTAGGGTGCAAAAATAGCATGTGTGGAATTCACTGAAGCCTAAGAAGCATATATTTTAATATTCTCACACAAGTTATACCACATACATACAGCAACGTAGAAGCATGTATCCAAATATTTTTGGCTCCACACTGATACCAATATATTTAGAACTGCAGCAATAAAAGTGTTTAATATTCTAAAATGTTAATGTGCACTTTTGCTGACACTGACTGGCAGTGGAATGGGATGCTTTCAAGCAGTGAGCCTAAGGTCACTATGCCTAAAGCCAAATGCTGGTTGGAGGGGTATGTAGAGGGGCTGGGGATCAGTTTAACAGAGTTCTCTGGAGCGAAAGAGCTCTATCCAATACCTTTGGGATGAGTTAGAGTGGGGTTTATCATCCAAAACGAATTATTCAATATCAGTAGCTAACAGCAATGTTCCAACATCTTATGTAAAGCTTTCTTAGAAGAGTAGGGGGACGGTATTGGACTACGAATCTCTGTGCCCTTTGTTTTGAAAGAATAGGTGTCTACAGTTTTGGACATAAAATGTGCAACATATTTTCAGAAAATGACTACAAGTATACATTTCAGACGGTTGAGGACTGAAAGTGAAGTAAATATAGACCATTACTGGGAAATTAGCATGCGATGCGATATGCGATGATGAATTGAAAGATCTTGTCGTAGCCTTATTAAATAATACTGCGTTGCAGTTATTATTAATTACAGTATTAATTAACTTCTGCATGTCTAACACACCCATTCTTTGTTCATTACTTTATTACAATAATCAGTCTACATTATTTAATCAAATATAACAAAAAAAGATGCAGTAGTCAGTACCTATCCAGGCTTTACTCTCCATTCAGACACTGTTTCTTATTTTACCCTCAGTCTCTCTTCTTTTACCAAACAGGGTGAAAGTGTCTCTTAGCTCAAAAGGCTTTCCTACATGCAGCATGTGTATGTTCTTCAATTTCCTCTGCTGCTCTGAGCCGTATTGGGCTGCGTGCTGCTGCTGGCAGATTGCAGGCTGCAGCGCTGTAGATAGTGGTACAGGAAGTGGAACTAATTCTGTTCTGAGCAGCTAAAAGGTTTGGATAGTGTTTCAGCTCACTGGCCTCTACAGCAAGAGCTTCTTCAAAAGACAGCATCTTCTCTTTCCTTATTTACTTCTTATTTTATTCAGATCGTCTTTTGAGAATTTTTGCAGACGAAGCATAACAAACAAAATTGCTTTCCTTAGGATATTCACTTTACTGGGGCTTCTGGTGGCGCAGTACATGGAGCTACAGTATCAGCCTTAATCTTTCCCCTTCTTCAAGTATCTTTACTGAGTTAAATTAATATACAGCGTTATAATAATGAGTGGGGACAAAGCTTAGAAAAGAGGACACGTGTTATGAAATGACTCTGACTGAAAAAGAAGTTCCAGTTTCAGCTTGTGAAATCCCAACTGGGGAAGATGGAGGCCCCTGGGGTGGTGGCGGCCTAGTCGGTTGGATAGTTGCCTCTAGACCAAGAGGTCATGGTTTCGAATCCTGCCTTCAGCGCCACCGCTGGGTTCCTGAGCAAGACTCTTAACCCTGAGTTGCTCCAGGGAGACTGTCCCCTGTATTGCTTTGGATAAAAGCATCTGCTAAATGCCATAAATGTAAAGAAAAAGGCAAAGTGGTGAGTGAACTCATTACTATGGGAGTGACACCCCTCCAGATTGAGTTAAAAAGAGATTTCAATGAAATCTGTCTTTAGAGGCTATATATAAAAATCGTAAAATGCAAGAGACAAGAAACCAGGTAGAAGATATACTCAACTGCACAGGAGCAATGGGACATCAGAATTAAGATCTCTCTCGCCCAGCTGCTGAGAAACAAACAAACACAGCAGGACAAACTGTCCAATATAGAAGTTATAAATATAGAAGACATGATACCCATGGTACTGATGGTTTCTCCCCAGAATGGTACAAACCCATGAGAAAACACTGCTGCGTCCAAAATCGCATACTTCCCTGCTATATAGTGCTATATGTCGAATTCATAGTATTCGATAAACAGTAGGCGAGAAGTACCCGGATGACCTACTGCTTCCGGCCAAATTCTGTAGTAGGCATTCAAAGGGCACTGCACTATCCCATAAGGCAGCGGGAGAGGCTGCGTCATATTCGAAAAATGGCGGAAAACAGAGAGGGGCTCTTTTCAAGTGTAAGTACCTTAAGGAAAATGTTGTTCTTTGTGGTTAAATTACACTTGTGAGTAAATGCCCTCTGTAAAGGTAAAAAATAACACGCTGTTGTGACGACACACGACACGTGACAACATCAACACAGCGGATGTAGTACGTCCGAATTCCATTCATACTGCCCTCATTTATACTATATAGAACGTACTGTTTTAACGGTAGAGCAGTATGTTCTAATTCAAATGTAGTACCTACTCAAGTAGTATGCGCTTTCGGATGCAGCATTTGTCCCTCTACAAGAGCCCAACTTCAATTACATTGTGAATGAAAACTCTATCTCCCCCTTTTGGAGGGAGGCCTTTATGTCACTTATTCCTAAAGAAATTAGGACTGGATGGACTGTAAAGGGTTTGGGTACATCAGTGTCTTAAACAGATAAACTACAAACTACAAACTAATAGTAGCTGTGAGCTACTATTTTAACAAAGAGGAAGGACTCTGCAGTACCCTTGTTAACAGGTGAGGATCCAAAAGGATTCGTAAAAACTAGACCTTCAGGATTAAAGAAGGAGAACCCTACATATTAATAACTGCCGAACAATAAGGACAAAGTTAGCTTTTTTGTTCTCAGCATAGATGCTGAAAAAGCATCGGCTTGAGTTGGGTGGGAATTTCTCTACCTAGAAATGAAGTGATCTGACTTTTGCAATGACTATTTTATTTGAGGACTTTACTCTTCTCCTGTAAGAATAAAGGCTCACAACAGCTTCTCTAACACCATAACTCATTAGTGGTCTAGCTTTGGCAGCTGGTGGTCTAGGGGTTCTGAGTTTGAATCCCAGGAATGCTAGTAGCACCGCTGAGGCACCCTTAAGCAAGAGACCTTCCCCACACACTGCTCCACGGGTGCTGTGTTACTGGCTGCCCTCTGCTTTACTTGGTGAATGGGTTAAATATAGCACTGTCGACACTTACCAGTCCCAATCTCTTCAATTCACATATTGAACCTCTAGCCCTAAGAAGATTAAGTTTTATATTTTTAGGTGGAGTGGAACATAAAGTAGTTCTGTACACGGAAGCCATATTGATCACAGTCATGAATCCAGACGCTAAATACTGGAAATATATGGGACATACATTCAGTTATATCCACACACATACATTCATTGCAAAATATAATTTTAAACTGGTTCTCATCCCAAATCAGATCCCTAATAGTACATTTACCCAAAGAGCTGTCAGAGTTGCTAAACATCAATTACAGTTACATTAATAAAAAAAAATGAACAACCTCAATCGGTGAGTTCCCTCTCAACTCTCGGCAGTAGAATCAAATCAGCTAAAAAAAACATCCTAGATTACCCTATGTCTTCTTATAACTCCCAGTGGATATCCATTATAAACAATTTAGAGAATTGAATAAACACATCTCATGAGTCATTTGAGATATAAAAAAAAAAGACAGACAGCTGCTGGGGGTGTAGGGAGGCATGGCCAAGGACCAAGGACCTGTTATGGCAGCCTAGTTGAGACCTGGACTGGTGTAACCCTTCCTACAACGCTAAATGGAAGAGAATGGAGATATCCAAATTCCTTTACACCAGCTCCACCAGATCAAAGATACAAACACTGGGTCTATTTTGCTACAATGGAATGTGCAAGACTGTTAAAAAGTAGGAACTTAATACTTAATGATTTGTGTCAGACATACAGCCTGGACCGACAAGACTTTTACAGCTTAGTGATAACTTCTGCAAAAAGATAAAGGGCCCTACACCAAGTAAAACATCGGCTGTTATCCAGGAATTTGTTGATGCTTATAACTCAGGAAGCACTAAAGGCTTCATTAGCAAATTATATTATTGCATAAGGACAGCACGGACTATGTTAAATGACGCTGGGAAAAATAACTGAACATTAAAATAACTGAAGACTCATAGCTGTGTTCCTAGGAAACACACTGTTCTTCCACCAAGAACTTGGGACCTTTGCTGGAAAAAAAGGAAAAGATTTGTTTTTTGTCACTCTAAACAAACTGGCAGTAAGTTACACTGTGGGAGTGCTCATAAATCATGGCAATGGGCGTTGTTAGGTCTGAAGCCCCCCCAAAATGATCCACCCTAAATATAGTAATTATTCTACTATTTTTAAATTATATATCCAAACATTTCATACAAGATATCACTGAGCGCAGAAACGCACATTACAAATAGAAACAAGACTATGAATTGAAATTTAAAATAATAAGTCTATAGCTATCATTATTGAATTAAAACGATGTACTGGCTGTTGAAGCTGCTGTTGGTATCAGGCGGGCTTTAGGACCCAGGCAGAGCTACACGGCGCTGCTTGTTAGCCAGCAGCAACCAGAGCCCGTTTAGTTACATTTCTCTGGTAGCGCCGTTTGTACTCAGTTCAACAGAACAATATTATAAGTGTCCATAACTGTTCACTGCTTAACTTTACATGTGTCCTTAAGTGAAAGGAAAGTGTTGGTGAAAAGGTTTTCAGCCCTCTATACACGCTATTCCTTCCTACAACCCTGGGGGCTAAGCCCCCCTTGTCTTTCCGTCCTAGTGACGCCCCTGATCATGGCTGACCATGCTCATGTGTCTTGCCTTTTAATCCAGCCCTTCTTGAAAGACGTTGAAGTTATTATATAAAATTCTAGGAAGCTACTAGAAAGGTTGTTGTCACTTCGACACCATCTTGGAGATATTGGACACCTAAACAGAATACATGTAACTTATAGAGACACTTTAGCAGTGCCTGTATAAGTATGTAGCACTGTGATGTTTTTAATCCGGCTAGTTCTGTTTTTCCAAAATTGGTCTCTCATTTTTCAGATTGTCATGTAGGCTGTAAATCCTGGACCTGACCTGCATTCAATTTCACAGCCACCCTCTACTTGTTCCCTTTTTGTTTGTGTGTGTGTGTGTGTGTGTATTCTGTAAAGGATTCATCTGCAAAGTCTGTTTTGCTAAAAGTAATTCAGTAAAAAGTGTACCAGTGGCCCAATCAATCCCCAAAAGCACAGAACAAACCTGTTTCCAGGCCACTGTCTACATTTTGTACTGTACAAATAATTTGGGTGAGACTTGACATTTCAGTAATTCATCACACTCAACAGATGAGCCACATTCTGTACTTTCTGGAGAGTCTACAAATCCTTTCAGAATGACTAGCCATGCAGGACCAGGGAACTGAGGTCAATGACAATGCACTTGACTACATTGTTTCAAAAGTATACATCTATAGAAAGTGGCAGAAATCTTACCACAGACAAAACGTAAATCAAATAGTTAACAAATATATTAACATGACAATGATACATGAATGATGTCACTAAATGTTTTAATGCCAATAACACATTTCCCTCTCCTTGAACCATTCTTAATAGTCAGGGCTGTAACTATAATTAAGATTGTAGTGATGTTCATTTTGTAGAACAGCACTCTGTTTTACCTTGTGGATATACTAACTGAATGTTAAACTACATCAGTTAATTTGCCCACTTCTAAACTGCTTTAGCAGTTCACAGCTTCCCTCATTTACCAGTTTGTGTTTTTGTATTTTTTCTTTCACTTGATCATCCTTACCATCTTTTTGTTTCTTGAAATCTCTTCAGAGGTGAGGTTCCGTTGGTTATATACATGTGTTGAGGAGAGACTGTGTGTTGGGAGGAGGATGCTGAGGAGAGACTCTGGGTGTGTTGGGAGGAGGATGCTGAGGAGAGACTCTGAGTGTGTTGGGAGGAGGATGCTGAGGAGAGACTCTGAGTGTGTTGGGAGGAGGATGCTGAGGAGACACTGAGTGTGTTGGGAGAAGGATGCTGAGGAGAGACTCTGAGTGTGTTGGGAGGAGGATGCTGAGGAGAGACTCAGTGTGTTGGGTGAAGGATGCTGAGGATGGAGCTGCAGGGGAGAGGAGGAGAGGAAGGTCTAGGTAGGAGGTTTATAGATGATGCGAGGGAGGACACGCAGGCAGCTGGTGTGAGAGAGGAAGATGCAGAGAATAGATGGAAAGGGAGGCACTGTGGAGACCTCTGATCAGGAGCAGCCAAAAGTAGAAGAAGAAGAAGGTTGAGCTGTGACAACCTTGTTACACTCACTGCAATTAAAGCCTGGAGGTTAGTGTTTTGACTAGAGGACATCTGTTTTCCCCCTGTTGTGAGCAATCCTGATTTCCAACATGGGTTGTTTGGTGCTGGTTTTAGACAATAGGGTAATAGTGACATTCGTAGACTGAATGACATCCTGTATGGTAATACAGTAATGACATTAGAACAAATTACTGATAAATATGAAATCACCAGACAAGGCTGCTTCTGTTATTTGCAGAAGGGGGGTTATATATTTAACAGCAAACTACTAATTAGGCAGGACTTCATTCATTGGCATTTTATGTTGCAAAGCGTTAACTGACATTCCTGAAAGATGTCCTGTTGAGTTAATATTAATAATTAATCCAAGATATCAGGATGCTGAATCAGTCTGCAATCGTACCAAAGTAATACAGTTCAGGATTATACACAGAATCTGCATAATCCCCATCCATGGATGTTATTTCAACTCTACTCTTTCACTCATGTGGCTTGAATGCAAGACAGAAATTGGCACTCTAACACATTGTATACACTCATATAAGTGATGTTTGTGCTGTTAGAGTGTCTCACATGTATTACACTGAAAAACAGACTAATTATATTAAATTTAGAAATGCTGTTTGTGTAGAGTCTGGTGTTTTTATTGCATATCATTGTAACCTCTGCTGTTTTTGGTCTTTGTACTTTCTTCTCTGTGGATTTCATTTTCAAAGTCTTCCTTTACCTTTGTTTCAGCAAAATATTCTGTAATCTTTCAAAAGCTCTGCCCATTATGCTGTTTTAATGTGGCCTTAATTTTTTTTTTACTTGATTAATCATTACAGTAGTCAGTATATTTTTCTTCGTAATCATTGGTGGCAGCTTTTCATTTGCATTTTTCCCAATTTAGTAGTGTCCAGTTCCTTCTACTTCCTGGGACCCCACAATGCTGGGTTCTTAAGTGCTAGTGCACTCTTTAATGTACATATTAATGGAAAGCGCCACTGCATCTTTTTTCAAAACACTGCCAGCACACTGACAAATCAGTGGGTTATGGGAGCAGAGGGAAGGCCAAGAGCAAGACAATTGTGCTTTCTTGGTGCCCTGGCCAAAGATGGCTGTGTCAACACTGGGGATCATAATCTCCTCTTGACATGATTTTCCATTTCTATCTCTGACTGACCTAATCTTTACACACCAAGTAACTGAAAAAAGTAACACATCAGATTAATGTCATTCCTCACACCTGGGTCCTGGTTTTGTGTGTGTGTAATTTCTTTGTTCGCCTCATGGTGGTGTGGGTTTCCTCCGGGGTCTCCAGTTTCTCCCACAGTCCAAAGACATGCGGTAGGTATGTCATGTCTGCGAGGGGAGGACACAATCCGTTGTAAGCCAACGGCTTCACTTAGAGGATTCGTACTCCTCTTTGAAATGTCCTCAGCACTGGCTCAAGTCATAGACCAGTCCCAGTTTACTCCGTGAAGACCTGGAGCAGAAGTAGCCCACTGGAAATAGTCGCAGCCCTTTCAAGCCGCTGACCTTGGCTCAGGGCCCTGCTACTCCTGAATGACAGAGGAAAGAGAGATAGGAAGAAAGCACAGTACAATACCCAGTTGGGGAAACCTGCCACGCTTCTCTCTGCTGCGCAGCTCTCCCCCCCTAGTAGATTGTTGACTCTTGTCCTTGTCCTAGTTCTGAATAGAACCCTAGCCACAGTCCCAACACACACACAACCCCGGCTTCCCCCAGCACTGCTCAGACAACAGGGCGATATGTTTACGGAGTCTACCGACTCTAAATACACAGATACGTTTTCTCACTTCAATCGGGAAGTCTGTCCTATCCCTTTCTCTCTCGTTCCTTAACTCCCCAGGATGTTGGTGACCACGCAACGCTGTTCTGGTTCGACCGGGTTTTAACCATTCACTCAACCAATCACACGACACTCACACTAGCTCCTTGATGAGCCCAGCTGTTCTCACTCACTCCTGTCTGCGACACACCCACACCGCTCCTAATGAGCTCAACTGTCATTCACACTCACACACGCTTCGCATCCAGAGCCCTAGTACTCTGGTGACCCACTTCTCCTTCGTCGTGTCGAAGGTTCACCAGACATCACAGGGTACTCGCGACCCTAGTAAGGATTAAACAGGTACAGTTTACACTGAACTCCTGCGGTAAATACCGATGTTACCCCTGTCATTTTCATTGGCATAAGCACTTAAATACAGTAATAAATTCATTTAATTTACAGTAATAAAAATACAGGGCTTTAAGAAGAACAAAACAATAAACATAAGAACACTCAAGATGCTCCACTGGGGGAAATTCTGGGCAGTAGCCAATCAGCACCAAGGAAAAATAAATAACGTGGTCGGATTGGCCACTTTAAAACCTCTTGCCCCTGAGTACAACGGTATTTCAAGATGCACTTCCGTTTGTTTTTCTCTCCACAGTACCAAAACAGTATTTTTATATGGAAATGTAGCTGTATTTATGTTAATATTTCTGTTACAAAATGATTAAACTGTATTTTTGTATAATTCAGAAAAATATATGAACATTTACAGTACTGTGCAAAAGTCTTAGGCACCTGTGCAAAAGTCATTTCTATCAGCAGTGGCTTCTTTCTGCAGCAAAAATAGCTGAATATTAGAATAAATGCAAACAAACAAGTAGTATAAAATATCAAGATTTCTTTTTTCTAAAAAGTAGAAGAACACAGGTTTGGATCCAGGTTTCTGCTCAGGGCCTCCAGTCATTGGGTGAATGAATAAAATTCCATAATCAACACCTAATTTAATCTACTGCAGTAAAAACGAGCCAAACCAGGCATTTGATTGAGCTGCAAGTGAAACTGGGCTTCCATGAGGAAAGAGGTCTCGAAACATAAAACCACCATTTACTGTATTAATGTTGTTTGTTTTTGTTGTAATGTAAGTGTTTTAACACTAACTTAACACCACTACCCAGCAGTAAACAGCTTTTAAGCATAATTTAGCACAGTTTGCACAGTTCTGTATATATTGTCATGAAAAAAGCTGTGACGTCTGGGCCTTGTCCGCCACGCCCCTTCGTCCTCGTGCAGGGGGTTCCAGGAACAATTATTAGTTTGGTTCTCAGAAGAAATCCGCATGAGAATCTGCATGGGGTGGCGGGGGGGGGTTGCTGTAATTACTTTCTGTAATAATTTTGTTTTACATATTCTGCTCATGTAAGTTGTGCTGTTAGAATGGAATCAAAATGAAAAAGAAAAAGCAGTTTAATATACATTATTAAAAAGCACACGAAAGCATACATTTTATGATTTATTCTAAGGCAGGTGTTTAACTTGTTAGGTTTAGCCATAGCAGGGATATGCCTCATGTAGCAGCAGAATTAAATATATTGTATGGCTTACTACTGAGAAATGGCAACCTTGTCTCTTGATCTCTGTCTCTCTCCCTCTTTGCTTAACATAATTTGACTAAAACCCCTCTAATCCTTTCAGATAATCTGCCAAATGGTCCTCTCTCTTCTCTCCTTCTCTGTCTCTGCGTCTACCTTTCTCTCCCCGTGCCTTTGGCCCCCTCTCATTAAACCGCTGGACTGGCAGACATTAGCCGATGCAAAACCCGTCCTGCTGACATCAACTGGGTCATTAAGAAACTAGCACAGTAGTAAATTAATCTTCTCATCTATTTTTTTTTTTTTATCAAAACAAATGCTTTTACTGCCCAGGCTCATCTGCAGTAGGTGGAGATTTCCTGGTCAGTAGCTACAGCTCAGCAAAACCATTCTGCTGCAATACAGTTCAAAAAAGTTATTGTTTCAATAACATCAATCCAGGTTAGTTGCAGACACATAAAAATTCATGTAAGATCTCACAAGTTTCACATAATTAGTAGGAAGTAATGAAGAATTTTTAAATGATGCATAGATCATTTCATTGAATTACAGAACTGTTCATAAATTGCAGAATGAAAATGCAGTTTCAATAAAAAATGTCCCAAAAGATATCACAGTCAAATTGTATTCTACTGAACTGCAGTGGGACGTCTCGCTCTCCACCAACGAAGTGTCTTCGTAAGTAGGTTACGTATTTGTGGACTGCAGCCCATTAGATTTCTTAGTTTTCTTTACAGCCTACACGTAAGCATGTCATCATATGGCAGCATTTATTACAGAAACAGTAAGTCATCTGTAGTACCTTGAAGTTACACTAGATTTTACTGTTATTTGTTGTGCAGCTGTGTATCCATCATTGGTGTTAGGATCTGGTCTAGGGCCAGATTAGACCCCTGCTTCTGTTTTTGTTTCTCTGTTCTGTTCTGTTTTCTGTGGG
>JBBPDC010000135.1:6255012-6276287 GCA_037974485.1 Hemigrammopetersius urotaenia
ATATTGTCGTTATATAATTGCATGGAATGTTTTTAATGGGCAAAAATACTTAAATAAATGAAAAGTTTAATTTGTCTAGTCTTTTTTTTCGCTGATCCGAAAACTGATCCAGTCCGTGACTTAAAACCATGATCCGATCCAAACCGTGAATTTTTTGATCCGTTGCACCACCTAAACAGAAATATGACAAAAAAAACTACTCTTTAATGTGTAATGTTTAGTATAATAGTATGTTAGGAGCTACAATAATTTATTTTGAAATAAATATACTTCAGAAATAAATATACTTAATTTATAATATTTCAGAATCCACAAATTTATTGACCCTGGAGGTTTGATTAAGACTTTTTGGGATATTATTTTTTATTGCAGCATCTGGAGTTGTAGAATCATCTCCAGTTCCTGAAACCTGTGAAATTGCACCGGACATTGACTTTAGAATTATTTTATACACTTAATAAAAACAATTAAATATAATTGAAACCATTGATTTGACTTCTGTACAGCACTTTATTAGCCTGTTGTACAGTTTTAATATAATAACATGCTGGGCAGTATTTAAATGGCCACTGATGAAACATTAAGCCTGAATAAGAAGTGAGTTTCTCACCTAATCTCCAGCCGTATTCCCACGAGGACAGTAACGGGTAGTCAAACTTTTCCTCTGGCAATTTCTGGGTGCGTCTTTTCAGGTATGTGCTGCGACCTTTTCCCTCTTTGGAGAAGCCGCGATAGAGGGTCTCCTTGGTTTGAGGACTGACGGGCCGCATTAGAGGGGCTTCACTGAGAGAGCGACCCACCAGCACTGGGGCCTCCTTCTTCTTCTTCTGTTGAGGCTGGACAACAGGGGGCAGAGTGAATTCGGTGGGGGGTTTTGGCGGACTGTAAAAGCCCAAGGTCTTGGCTCTGCGGGACGTGAAGCTGGTGGGATAATCCTTGCCGTACTTCATTTTCCAGGTGAGGCGCGTGTAGGCCTCTTTCGTGATTAGCTCCCTGTAGCAGTTCTGGTTCTGTGTGGTCAGGAGGTTCCTCATCGTGGGCCTGCTGCGCTGTGGACGGACGCTGTGAGTTAATGTGTGCTGTACTGAGGCCCGAGTCTATTTGGCCTGGTTAAAGGGAAACAGGAGTAGCTGCTGCCACAGAAACCCCAGAGCAGTTTGTCATTAGGGCTTCACCTGCGGTCAGCCAATCAAAGGGCTTCCCTCAGCAGGAGAGTGGAAACTGGCCCAGGGAAAACAATGTGCATGTTGGTTTTTGGACCTTGTCAGGACTTGGAATGGTATTACATACAATTAATGCATATGCACATATACACGTATAGACCCTTTATCTGGTAAACTGGCAACAAATGTAGACTCTTTATTCAGCTGCACTTTGTAATTTTAAATTACAAACCGTAGTCCATGTTTCTGTGCTTCGTCAGCCCCCTCCACCCTGTTCATCGATGGTCAGGACCCCTAAAGGATCCCCATTATTTGGGTCATGCATCATTCTCGGGCATAGCAGTACCATGGAGAGCTGCTGTATTAATGCACGTATGTAGGTTAGATTCTTTTCTTCTGATTTTCCTAAAACGTCCTGAAAAACATGGGCTCGCACACACACACACACACACGCACACTAACAAAAGCGTGATGACAGAATACAGAATAGCAAGAGACCCCAGCTGACCTCCACTGTTGAAAAAACACAATCAGCTAGTTTACATCGTTCCCTCCTTTCAGGAAGAATAAAGCAAACAAACATCCAAAGAGGAAACAGAGCAGAACTGCTCTCGAGAACAGAGCCCTCACAATTAATTGAAAGACATGCACCCCATCTTCCATCTTGACCTGCATAATGATTCATTTACCCACCTATTTCTCTTACTGCCCCTGATTTACCAGTTTATACATCCATTAAAATGCAATTTGCACCTAAAGGTTCTAATTTAACACCTTTAAAAAGACTTCACTTTTCCGTGAAAACCTTTAGAAAAGCTATTTTTAATTAAAATGCATTGCTTGGACCTTCTGAATTAAGATAATTCAACAAAACAGTATTACAGAACTCTATTACATATACAATAATCTAACTCAAAGTGGCCCTGCTTCACAGCTGGAACATCTGCATTCAAGTGTTCTAAAGAAAAACTGACTTGCACTCTTGTCCGCCCTGTTATGCAACTGTGGTTCTCCAGTCAGCCCAGATGATGGCAGTGTCATTCTTTAGCCCATTTTACGGCACAATAATTCCATTTCTGTGCCTGCAATAAACTTTGACTCATGGTCCTTAAACAGAGGGTATGAATGAAAACCTTTTACAACCAAAGACCGAGAGGAAATGAAAACCGCCGCTGATTAAAATAGATCAAAAACACGCACTTCTCCAGGAAGCTCATTATGAGCGATCTAGAGCATAACCCTTCCATTCAGGCCGGGCCTCAGTCACTAATGCAACAGTGCAGCTGATATTGCAGCAAAACAGCCTTTACTTGCTGACATGGCACAGACCAGACAAAGGATAGCTACTATTTTTAGTCTTGCGGAGTAAAGCATCTCAAAGCACAATTTCAGCCAGCTCTACATGAACCTGCCATCCTCAGGTTTCTGCTGACCAGAAAGATGCTTTAAGCCTTGATTAATGAGTGAAGGTGATCTTTGCAGATTTGTAAATATCTGCAGGCCGATCTGATTCCTTATGTCCCCGAACGCTCGATACCGTTCCCACAGAAGTCTCACGACGGCCCCTCACATCCAACTGATCACAGTTCACATTAATCACCCTGCATCAATAGGGCTCGAAGTCACCCAAGCATTGGTCAGTGGTCACCCATGGATACCAGAGCTGTGTTTAATGCCACAGCCCCAATAAATCACACCGAGTATTTCTGGAACGGCACAAACAGGCGGACATTTCATATCGTTATTCCAGTTTCTTTTAATTATCAAATGTACATCATTTCTGAATGTTTCTTTCACATTAAGGCACCCTGGGCTAATACAAAATGCGAAGAATAGCACTCCACTCCCTCCTGCTTCCAAAACATGAACAAAATACTTTATCAAAACTAAAATAATTAGGCAATACAAGACGAACAGGAATGCCAGTATACATGAATAATCCCCCCCCTCCATCCCAAACAGTCATCAACTGCTGTAGTGTAATGATGTAGAGGTAATCTCTCTTTATACCACATAAACAGGTACACCAGGAATGTGTGTGTGTGTGTTTGGGTGAACTGGCTAGAAGGTCAGTTTAAAGTTTAAATGCTAAGTAAAAAAAAAAAAGATAACATTGTACAAACACGGCAATCCCTAAACTTCTAAGATTTACATACAGTGGGCCCGTCATTCAAAAGGGTGACGAAGAACACCGTTCAGTGGATTAACAAACAGGCCACGTTTCACCATTCATTCTGCCATTTCCCCCCGTTTCAACCGTCAGTTGTGTCACGCACTTGGAAACACTTGAATATCCCATCACTAACAGTCATTAACAGACATTGTAAGTGTGGAAAGCCTTAAGACTTGCAATAGAAAACTTGAGTAGCAAACTGGCTTTGCTGCTGCGAAGCCCGACTTGATTTAAGAGCATGTAAACATCACAGTAGTCTTTTATGCAGCAGTTAAAATCAAAAACACACAACAGCAATGGGAATATCACTACAAATGTGCATTAAAACTGGATGAAAACATTAGTCAAATAGACAAAACAGTATCAGTAGTAAAGGATATTTAAAAGGAACGGAGGACTCCCTCTTCGACTGACACTCGCATACAAGATCTACGCTTGTTTTTTTTTTTAGCTCCTTGATTTCAAAGTCGTTGGGAATCCTCAGAATATAGTGAGAAAATAACAGATATATAGGATATGCAATTCGCATGCAGCCAATGCATGTCTCAACACATAAAATACAATCAAGTGCAAATTTCTTTACCAATATTGGGTTTAATTAAATAGTATCGCGATTTGGCTGTTTATATTCCATTTCCCAAAAACGTCTCTCTCGCAAGGGCGGGACAGTTTGCCTCGGAGGTTTATGGGACGGTAACTTGAAAGGGTGAGCCTGGGATATGGTCTTCGCCCCACTTCACAGCCAGCACATAGCTGCCCCGCTCTTTCAGGATGTAGCTGATATTGTACTGCAGATTTCCCATGTGTTTCACCATGATTTCCTCGCAGGGCGTCTGAGGTCCGTGAACTCCTACTAGAAGCATGTTCTTTCCTATTAGGGACACGGCAACGAGAGGAAAAAGAGACTTTTTTTTATTTTCCAGGTAATGGGAAAAGGGATTCATGAAAAATTGACCATGAGTGAGGATAAATTGAAGCTTTTGGCTTCAAGGTCCTTTATGAAGGACGCCCAAAAGCACAAAAAGGTTTCTGAGATCAATTATTCAGCATGTACATTCACAGGAAAGCTCTAAAGCATGTCAAAGTGACAGATAGAGAGAGCTAGAAAGCTTTCATTCACCTGCTTTGCTGCAGTCCACAGAGAAGCTGGCTCTCTGGCCCACATAGGCTTTGCTGAGGCCCACACCTCGACTGGTCACTTTGCTAGCGTCGGAAGTAGCTCTAGGAAGCGAGCTGTAGGAGTTAGCACTGCTGGCACGAACCGCAGAATCTACCATCAGAGTGGACGTCTCGCTGGCATTAGTCACATTCACGAGCCGCGGACCTGAGGAGAAAACGTGTGATTTACTGAGTACGTCTCAAATTTAGGAGTGGGTGAAATAATAACTAGTTCCATGTACTCAGGCAACATTTCCCTTTCAAATTTCCCAAGATTCCTCTTCCTCATTCTTAAATATAATTGACTTTGTTTTACCATTTACTTCAGGTTCCCTTTTACTATAAGTTCCCTTACTCTTGATGCAGCTTTCACATTTGGAGATGGAGCCCAAAAGGAGAAGACAAACTGCAGCTCCTTGTTTTTATATGCTGACACAAATGGTTTCTGTATTTCTACTCAGAGATCTTGCATCTGTCAGAGTAATATAATACTTGAGTATTGGTGTCCATACTGCAAATATAAAAACACCTTCAGTATCTGAAACCGCTGTGCAGAACCATTTTACTTACACTCAGTTCGAAAGCAGCTCATCAATCTTGTTTTCACTTGTTTTTACAATGCCTATAAAATCACTAGTGGCTCTTGCAGAATCAGTCTACAGACAAAGACCATCATTCTTCCACTTACCCGTGACTTTGGCCTTAAAGGGGCTGCCAGTAATGTGGTTAGGGCCCCCGTATTTGATGCTGACCAGGTAGTTTCCAGGGGCCATTGGTGTATACTCCACTTTGAAGCCCTCAGGACACTCCTGGCACTCCATCTTCACCTTTGAGGGCCCCTCAATGGTCACAGCCAGAGAACCAGGCCCTGCTTTGGTGGTGTTGATGATAAAATCTGCCTGGTTGCCTACACAAAGGAACACAAAGATTCAAAATGTACTGTATTGTGTGCTTAGAGCTGCGTCTCACTCTAAAACATTCCTGACAGTTTCTACCTGAAAGGAGGTGTGACTTGGTCCAGAAATAAGTAAGAGGTCCTGGAAGTGGGTGTATTTGATAACAAATTACATATTTTGACTAATCAAGAGGCACTGATGTTAATAACATGCACATGGATTGTAATTTATACAGCAGTAGTCTATCCTGGATCATGGATGGCAAAGCTGGTAACCAAGTATTACATTTAATATTAAATTACAATATCTTCTACACACTCACTCTATTAACTACTACAGCAGTCCTAGACTAAAAAGACCTGATTTTTTTAACCTAAAGATAACTAACCCCTGCAAACAAAGCGTAATAACTAAAGAAACAAACAGCACAGTATCAGAAAACAATGGACCGTAATACAGTAACCCCCCCAGTTTTACGTGGATTAGCTGATTTTTTTAATGAGGAAATCCTCACAATAACGCAGACACTGCAAATATCCTCCGCCTACTTTTACTTTTTTGTCGCAATAAATATTTTTTTCCTGGATGTTTTCACACAAGAAGACACACATTATTAGTCCGAGTAGATCAGGGGTTAGAAATAGGCATCTTTAGGCTTTTATTTATTTATTTTTACCAAAACACAATGCCGTTTTTCACTATACATTGGTGCACTTGGAACATAAGACCTGCAAAAAGCATGGGCATACTGTACTTCAAATGAAAAAACTAATTTTAACCATATCAAATAACAGTAAAAAAAAAAAAAAGCCAAAGCAATACATAAATGCAGTAGCCATTTATCACACTCAGCTTTGTAAACTGGTAAAGCGAGCAGAACCGTCCTATCAGGGTACCAAACATTAGCCCAAACACCACTATAAAGAGTCTGGCAATGCGTTCCCAATATGTGGCAACAAAACCTGCAGAAAGACGATAAACCACACATACAGCCCATCCTGCACAGCAGCAGACACTAACCTAATCAGCTCAGGCCAGCAGGAAGAAGGAAATATATTACTACAATAACTCAGCCCTGAGCAGCTTGATTTAGACTTCCTCTGTGTCATCCCTGTGTCTTTTTTATTTCTACCACTGTGCTTATCAATGTAACCATCGTTGCGCTTCACAAAGGAGGCTGCCATTCTCAGCCCACACTGCTGCAGACTGATGCTCCTCACAGCAGGAGGCTTTCCCTTCACACAACTTAATCAGGCCAGTTTCAAAGACACATACATTAGCCTTGGATGGGCTCCATGACTAACAGGTTAGGCAATCCAAAATCCTTCTGTTTAAATCATCTTGCTGAAACAATGTGCAGCGTTCAGAGAGTAAACCAGAAAATTCACACAAAACTCTACTGTGCCTGTGCGGACAATGAATAAACAGTTTTAAACAACCATGTCTATATACCGCTCTCCTTCTTTCCATCCAGGTATTGCCACTTCAAGGTAAGTGAACGTTCACTCAGCTGTCCACATGTTAAATAAAACCTAATTCATGAGATCAGTCCAACTTCCTACACTGCTCTGATGCTCCATTTTCCAGCTCTGATGCTCATGTACACATGGTAGGCGCTTTAGACGGTGGACAGGGGTTAGCATGGGTAGTCTGACTGCTGTGCAGCCCCATACATAACAAACAGACGTGCAAGTGTGTGTTTTGACAGCTTTCCATCTTAACCAGAAATGAACTTTTTCAGCAGTTTGTGCCAAAGCAGCTTTTCTGGGACTGGACCAGACAGGCCCTCACTGAGCATCAATAAACCTTGGGTGCCCAAGATCCATGTCTACTACCTACCAAAAGTGACCCAAGGAAGGACAGCTGGTGAATAGTAATCACTGCATACTGAGAACACCTCAAAAAGCCCTGCGTCGGTCCAGCCTTCACAGTTTGACCCTTGTAAAAGTCACACAGATTCTTACAGATTCTCCATCTTTACTGTCTCTCATTTTAACATTCAGAAAGTGGTAAGGATATGGAAAACCCTTCTATTCTAAATGTGTCCAGATTTGAACCGTACAAAGACAGTCGTTACGTCTGGCACTCAACACATTCGAGTTGACTGTTCTGTAAGGCTTTACCAGACAAAGTCACATGACCTGCCTCATTCTTTCCACAAACTTTAGCGAGGAAGACATTGTTTAGTGGGCTTTGCAAACTTATTGACTTCATTTGTTTAGGAGAAAATTGGAGTAAACCGGGCAAAAACCACAGTTTACCCAAATACACTTTATTATGTTAACAGCCTAAAATCCAGGACATATGTTTGACAATGTTTCCCACCAATGTGGGACAAATACTTTGTGCCACATTTTATTATACCATTTCAAAACAAACTTCCTTGCATACATTGCAAAGAAAAATTGTGTTAGATCAAGAAGCCACTAAAGAACTTCTGCTGGCACCACCTAAAGCACAAAAAGGCCCTATGGACTATGACATGAACTGGTATGGGAATAAATTAGGACTTTGCACTTGCCCTATGCCAAATTTGTTCATGAATATAAATCTAAATGTGTTACCTGTAGTTCCTCTCTCCAAACCAGGGCCGTATGCGGTGACAAGTCCGGCATCTCCACCCTGTCCCGGTTCTCCCACTCTCACCTGAAATGGACTGCCAGGGATGTGTGTGCCGTTGAACTTTACATCAATGGTGTGGATGCCGTTCTCTCGCGGGATAAAACGAATGGCGTACTTGTCTGGAGAACAAGCAGTTAAACAGATGAGTCACAAAGCACAGCATAAGAGAAGCTAATCAAATCAAAAACACTTTAAAATACCGTCTGCAAGCATACAACAACAGTTAGGACAGGGGTAAAAGCTGTAGCGTCGTTTTTTCCCAGAGGGGCGCCTCGCGTGTTTCGCTGGGTGGATAAGTATGTCAACCACAGCATACAAGGCATGTCAAAATAAACTCGGCAACAGAGACCATTTCGCTGGCTCACAGGTAGACAGGTTAGTTAGGTCTGAGTGCCTGGTCCAGTGTGGTGGGCCGCTGGAGCTGGAATCGGCCTGTTCTGGCTTGGACCGCCGGATTACCACCTAAACAGTTTGTGTTGGTGATATTTTAGACCTGATGTTTTTTTTTTTGCCTTCTTAATGTGTTTAGGTTCATCAGTTGTGACAGTCGTGTTGGTCCACAGTTAGTGATCCTGTTCCACTTCGGTTTTACTCTACATTATGGCAAGAACCACTTAACTAAGCAAAAAGAGGGGTTATCGCCGTTAACGGCAAGATTCCAACGAGATTAACGGCGTGAAAAAATTAATGTATGCCCACCTCTAGTATATATACAAATAAAAAAACAACACACACACAATATATATATGGCACTGGAAAAAATTGAGAGCACTACAAGTACATTTTAAAGCAGCATCTATATGTGTGACAACCATTCCATGCCAGTGTCCGTTAAATTCCAACACAAGCACCTCATTCTGCTTTATGAGGTACTGATTAGTGATCACCTGAATCTTATTTAATGAGGAAAAGTATAAAAACACTGCTGTAATCAACACTCTCCTCTCACGATGTGACCAGCTGGATGGTAAAACACTAGCAGAGGTTCGTCAAAGGTAATTATTGCCATTTTGTTTAAGAGTGCACAAGAGAATTCTGTAAACACTACATAATTCCTCTTATTCATGATGTTTTGTCATTTCCTTACAAATTACACTTGAAAGGACAATATTTTTATTTGAAAATTAGGAGAAATATTGTCAGCAGTTCTTAAAAACTAAGGCAAAGCTATTCAGTTCAATATTTGCACTTAAAAAAAGATAAAACCTGAGAAACTGAACATATTTGCATTGGTCTCAATTTTTTCCGGGGGCTGGATTTAAAACGCACACCCCCACACATGGATTCCCTTGGACAGATTTCCATTTAACTATTTCCCAATCACACAAATTCCCCAACTGAAACAGTCAAACAGCTGAAAACCACTATTTACAGATCATCATTCCAATTCTGTCTCTTGGTATCCACAATGGATTTTCAAGCCTCACCTTGTTCCAATTCGGAAACTACGCATTCCTCCAGAGCTCCAGAGGGGCTGTGCACTTTGGCATCGATGGTGCCCTGAGCACCATTCAGTCGCACAGCAAACGAAGCTGGCTGGTTCACCTTGAGGCCTGACTCCTGAAGCAGCAAACAGGGCACACTGAATCATATCACCAATGCCCAAAGAGCACTAGGGGCATTCTGGACCTTTCAGGTTACATATGTATATATAAATAAAAACATACTTTTTACTTTACTTTCCACACATACCCAATACTGAAGTTTTCTTAATGATCCTCTGAAAGTTTGACAAACACTGAACACATCTTTCCACAATCACTTATAGCATTAAGTATTTTTTTTTTACCTGAACTCACAATGGACCAACTAAAGTAAAGAGAGAGGTCACCACACCATACAAGATGTTTCTAGGGAGAGCAGATGGAGTAACAGGCTCACTAGACTACAGAAGGGAAACTGAAACTGGGGTTGAAATCAGGAAACGGGTTTCTACGGATCTGGTGTCTCTCTCTCTGCTTTAGTCACCACTTCAGTGAGTTTGAGTTGTGTCCCT
The DNA here is from genome assembly GCA_037974485.1 of Hemigrammopetersius urotaenia. Taxonomy (NCBI): domain Eukaryota; kingdom Metazoa; phylum Chordata; class Actinopteri; order Characiformes; family Alestidae; genus Hemigrammopetersius; species Hemigrammopetersius urotaenia. Next base: position 6,265,021 of record JBBPDC010000135.1, read on the forward strand.
GTTAAAAGCCTTTAAATGAAACACAAGAGAAACACCAGAAGTTCCACACAAGTTGATTGATGTCCAGCAGCTACTCAAAGCAGGGTGCCTTCCTAACTAAACTCGCTTAAAACTTCAACTATCACAATAACCGCTGTTCCAAAACAGCTTCAATTCGCTTTTCGTTTTCCAGACGTCTATGTGAATAAGTGCTCCGTGTGGAGTAGAATAACTCATATGGAGTAACTTTATCGCTCAGCTGAGACTGGACTTGGATGCAACCGTTAGAAAACACCCTGAATTTATCTGCCCTCTCAAGCACGTAGTAATGGTTCATTAAGATTTAGGGAATGGGAAAGGGGGACATATTTAGCCCATTACACCACTCCATCCGAGCTATAAACTGTAGAAATATCATACACCTACCCCACTAAATAGATCCGACTGTGTCAACCAAACAAACCAAATTAATTCAAGATGGAGTGTGAGGTCCTAAAATCATATTTACAAATGTATCAGTCAGTCCTTTTCGTATTAAAACAAAGTTTGAATATTTTTTGTTTGTTTTTTTGTCATTTGCTCTTATACACCAATATACAGCCCTCTATCTGCGTATTACATGGATTAATGTAATATCCACTTCCTATCTTTCTATTGGTAGGTCAACACTTACACATAACCATATTTAGAAATCACTATTTTCAGGGTAATGAACCATGTATTGATTTTTATATTTGGTTTTCCTTTCCTTGGGGGCAGGCATATTAAAATAAAGATAAAATCACTGTTTGCTGAAAGATCTGCTTAAACAAACCAAGATCCCCTGAATCTGATGCGTACAGTTTAAGAGCTTGACCGTATCAGAGCCTAATTCTTTGATAGCTGCGGACATGCCCAGGTGTGGAGATGTTTCCTCATGTCTCACCTGAAGACTGGAAACAGTAAGGCGGCGCGCGTCGTCTGAGGGTGCAATCACAGGCACCAGGTAGGGGCTGTCTGGAATGTGCTCGTCATTGAACTTCACAGAAACCTCGTAGTCACCTGCAAACAGAGCAACATGAGAAAAGTGTGCACGCTTTTCCAGATCAGAGTTATAAAGAAGAGGTTTCTATATATACCAGGCTCGTGAGCAACATAGGAAACACCGCAGGATCCATCCTTCCTGTCTTCAAAAGAGATCTCGGCCCGGCTGGGACCCTCCACAGCGATGGACAGACCTCCGGCTCCTGCTTCACGTGTCCATATACTGAACTCGGCTGTGGTGCAAAATGCAAAAGGTACTCTGAGGGTCTTGTTGTGGATTTACCAGACCACTGTAATGATGTGATCTTTCAAATCATCCTAGACAACTTAAAACACTTGTTCTGGTAAAAGTGCCAATGTTTAGACATGCAGATGGTCATTTACGGATTTAATTACATTAACTAAATTAGCCTCTCCAATGCAAAACTGAACACCCGACATGTCTGGACTGATCAATTACAATTTTGATATTTCAAATAATTTTTAAAAGTGTAATTATGTAGTGATTACATAACATGCTAGAGAATTTAAGTAAGGGTGAGATGCTAATGCTATGGGTATTTCTGTACCTGGGATGCCCGTCTCTGCCTTCTCGAGCCCAGGGCCTCCTGCCCTCACTTTATGAGCTCCTCCTTCTCCCAGAGGCCCCACAGTGAACTGGAAGGGGCTTCCTGGCACATGCTGCCTGCGGTACTTCACGTCCACCGTGTGCACGCCCATCTCATGAGGCACAAAGCGCACGCAGTAGGTGTGGTTGCCCACCTCAACGATCTCAGCAGGCTCCGTGGTTCCTGAAGGGCTGGCGACCTGAGCGGACATGTCGAGGACATCGATCTCTGGACGACAGAAACAGAGGACAGGGAAGACAGACTGGTGATGAAAGGCTCATGTGCTGAGAGGAGGGTAGACAGAGAGAGCAGGGATTTGATAAGTAACTAGACAATGAAACCAAAAATGGGCGACTGAGATAGATGTTTCCATTCATCTGCTAAGAGCATCCCTACACCACACTTTCAGGATGGTGTGTGGGTGTGAGAGATGTCTGGGGATTCTCAAACTTGCTTATATTTTAAAAAATGAATCTGCAAGCAACACGGCTGGCATGCCAGAACATTGACCCGGGACGCTGATCTCTGAAGGAGGCTCAAGGCCAAAGACACCACAAACCGATTCAGAAGTGTCACACAGCAGCATGAGGGGCCCCAATCAAGATTAGAATGATTTATATTTTATACACTTTATATTATTAGCACACTATTGTTAAAAAGTTTGGAATTACTGGTTTTAAAAACATGAAACCAATTTGTTGGAGATACATGTACATATTTATTCTGTTACCTTACTTTGCTGTAATCCTGTATGCCTTTATAGATTTCAACTATTCAGAGCCGCGGATTATGACTGTTACGAAATCCGACAATGAACAAATATTTGGAGATTCTTGGATCTGAAAAACTATACCAAATTTGGAGGTAAGTATTGTAAAAAAAACTACGAAAAGACAATTACAGTGTAGAGTTTCAGTTTGAGTCACTCATCAGTGTTCACCAGTAAGTAAAATGTAATGTTTTGTGAGAGTTCTGTGGCCTAAACCACTTTTCTAAACTCCAGTTCCGGTTTTATTTTAGGGGTCGACTCACACTGGAGTGTCGGCACACAGAGAAAAGGCCCTCAGAGAGTGAATTCTTCTGCTTAATTATTGTTTAATGTGCCAAATATTGGTCAACCTGATACACTGAGCAGGAAGAGAGATGAAGTTGTCATTTTTCTTTAGATGCTGTTACAAAGCTGCTGACAGAAGCGGCTGAGAAAGCATGAAGAAATTCTGCATCTCACAGGAGCTGCAGCAGCACAGAGTGAACAAACTGTCAGCCTCCCAGAGCTCTGATGTGAAAGACATTCTCAAAACTTGCCTGTTAAACTCACACTTGGTGTGAAGTGACCTTTGGCTGTGTCGTCCCTCTCTGACGTAAATGGAAACTGTCCCGGACGTGCAGAATAAGCATTTACATTATAGCCACGGTATTACATAACGAAAAAAAGTCATCAATTTTCCAAAATCCAATGTTCAATAACGTCTTGATGTTCCCAAAAAACATCTTAAAACAACTTCTGGTGTTTGGCTTTTAGTATTTCTATCTACACTGTATAATGTAGTAAAATATCAGCAATTATCATGATGACCAATGATCCCAAACCTTTGAAAAGTGAAGTGAAATATGGAATAAATCTTAATTGAGCATAACTTGAATGAATGCAATATCAAACGCTTACTGTTACTCTATATCAAAGTTAGGATATGAAATAAAAGCTACAAATCATCAATTCTGGTTATGTTAGATATGACGTAACAGGAGATTTTTTTGGTAAATTTCTAAATATACGTCATTCACTTTCTTCTTCAGTGAGGGTTTAACATAAAGTAACAGCATCGGGATGCCTGGCATGCAAAGACACTGAGCAGGAAGTAGCTGGGTAGTGTTGCTGAAAACCTCAATTGAAACTTTTTTAAAGTTGTTTCTCACTTGCCTGAGTAATGTGGTATGTCATAGTTTTAAACTAAATTAATACTAAAAGTAGATACCTAATAATAAAAAGCAAATAAGCTGTTGACATTAATGACAGTCAATACTTTTCTTTCTTAAAAGTGTTCTAGGTCAGGTCTCCTCAGGCTACTTTGGTTTTATTGCACGGCCCTGATGCACAGATTAGTTTTTGAGAGAAGAAGCCTGAAGGGCATACTGGGGTTTGATTAGTCAATTAAATCACAGATTAATCAATTAAACCCATTACTGACAGTTGCAACCTTAATTAGGAGGATACACCGTCCACACACTTCTCTTTACGTGCACGACAACACACATGCAGCAAACAAAAGCAAGCGTTTTCTGCCAACCTCGTCGTCCACATGCCCAGCGCTTAAAACGCACCCTCCTGCCCAGAGGGCCTTGCCAGGGCCGGGCCAATCCTCACTACTCCCACAGTGAAGCGTCTGAACCTCAGGGGCCGCGGAGAGCCTGAGGCCGCCCGGGCCTTTCTCCTGAGCCACAGAGAGCAGTGAGAGCGGTAAACTCTCTGAGAGATGAGCTCCCCCGCCAGAATCAGGAGGAACCAGGTCACTGAAGGAAGAAACGCAGAGGAAGAGGAAGAGAACAGGACAGAAGCAGTGAGGAAAGATAAAGGATAGTAAAAGGCAGGTGAAATAATGTTTCAGGGAAAACAGTCATAGCAGAAGAAAGAGAAGCAGGAAAGGCAAATCGGAAACAGCTCCGATCCCAAGCCAGTGTATCTTTAGGGTCTGGAAAGGGTTTAATTAAAGTACTACAAGAACAATTCAGTGAAAGGTTCCACTTACGTCTTATATCAGCATGTTTGGTGTTGTAGTTCTGCTTCATTAGTTTAGAACTGCAGAAACTAGGCCCTGATCATTTCTATAAAATAATACGACAACATACACCTTCACGAGAAGCTGGATGAGGCCTGGCCGACTTAAGAGAAGTTCTGGAGATGTATTTTATAAAAATAAAATACTATGACTGCTGAGTTCTCAAGAAGCAACATTTGAAACCAAACATGTCTTTAAAGACCAACTACATTTGGGGAAAGTGGAAAAATTAAATTTTTGGTCAAACATCCTTTAAGCCTAGTCAGAAATTCGGATAAAAATATGAATCTGTACAATAAAAATACCAGGAATACCCTTCAGAATGAGGAGAAATTGTTAGAAGATGAAATTGTTGGTTCCTGTTCTCCAACATCCCAACTATTGCACTGAACTACCACCCAAACTAATTACTTACTGAATTTGAATGAAAAACTGCTTCAATAAACTGTCCACAGCATCATTGGTTATTTCTATGTATTCTAATGTTATTATACTTTAAACGTTGTTTTGCCCAGTACTGTACAAACTACAACCTTCTACGTCTGAAGTAGGTCTGAAGTAGATTAGATCAGATCCTAAACCAGTACTGCTAAGCAGACAGATTTGATTGTTTGGGCTATAGTTTCTATACTGTTACCCATCTGTAAAGTGCAAAGAGTGCAAAAGTGGGTGAGAGAGGCCTGACCTCACCCAGCCAGAACATGAGCTCAGACAGCAGGGAGCAAAACCCTGTGTGGCCTCTGCTCCATTACAGCGCTCATTACTCACAGCGAGCCCTCCATTAGATTACAACTCCTCACATATGGCTTTAGTCAGTGTGATTCAGATTCTGAACCTAACGACCCAACAAAGGAAGAAAATTGTTATGAACTATGTAAGATAAACTTGAACCAGAACATATGTAGAGTACATCCACAGAACTCCGTCAACACACCACGGGCCTCTGACACGACTTCTCCGCAACAGATGCTCCGATAGCCAGAGTTCTGCACTGAAATCACAGCGCAGATCCAACTTTATCAGCTGTGGTGTTCTCATTCTTTATGATCTGACACTGCCTCTACATGATATGCTGCATATGGCTTTACTTAAACGATATGAAAGACCAAAACCCCATCTTGGCATGATATAAGTAAGTAAATAAAATGCCTTTGACTATAAATCTTTACGGCTGGCCTTGTCAGAGTTGATGCTGCACAAAGCAGTTTTAACACCTGTAACGTTATTCTATCATGCAAAAAAAATAGCCTTGGCCGCTGCACCACTACAGAGATGAAAAGGGTTTTACACTCCGTGTCAAATCAAAAGCTCCAGGCCTGGGATCTAGGCGGAACATGTTTCCGTTGTTCGGGAAAAGCTATTTACAATAAAAACCACTCAGAAGACAACAGACCCCTTTTTCAGACTTTCAGTCCTCTGGAGAAAACACTTCAGATCCAAGGCTGACACTATGTGGGGCAAAATGAAGGGGCTGGCACAACACCAGGAGGAAATGAGAAAGACAGAGAGACATCCATCCTGGATCTTTTTATGCCTCGTGGGGTGAGGAAGGGAAGACCCAAACATTTCAACTTGGCTCTCGGTACTGTTTACTCAGGATTTTCACCTGGCAGTTTAAAGAAATTAGGGAGTCAGAGTGTGCCCATGAATATTTGCATCATTTATCCAACACATGCACTTAAGAGGGAAAATATTTACTTAAAAATACATATAACATAAAAGTCTAAATCACTCTTGACACTGGTAAAAACGTATTTATCCCCCCCATCATCCATCTAGCTGTCCGAAGCCCACCTCACCAAATTCCACTCACGTACAATCTACAAAGTCTCCCTCGAGACTCATCTCAACTTATTCGTCAATATCACTTCTTTCTAACTGTGATTCGTGGCTAGAGAAGGAATAAGGGAAAGCAAACAAAATAAATAAATAATATAAAACACACATTAATAATATATTAGACACTGGAGGTGTAAGCGGACAAGTTCATTCTCAGGTTACATGTTCTCATGCCACGAAGAGACTGTCTTCCGTTTGATATTTTCTTCAAATTGAAACACAGGAAAGCACAAACAAGTCGAGTAGGAAAGATTTAAGCATCAAATTCTCATTTGATGACACTTTTGAGTTGTTGTAAACGCAATGAGGAACCCTCTGTATTGCTAAAAAGGTTTTTAATTTATTTATTCCTTTGAATTAATGTATTAAATGTAGAAATAAAACTACAAGGCACTAAAGTACACTTGCTGACCAAATCTGCTTTCAATAAAAAAAAAAAATCTACATTGACAAATACTAAACACTACATAAAATAAATGTAATAAAACTGTTTCTACACGAAGGCCTACATTAAGGGGCCTTGTAATTCGACAGAGAACAGTCGTCTATGGCAATTCAATTCATTAGTGGTCAGATTTGATTGTGTCACTAATTAATACTGGGGAATAGGAGGAAAGATCTGACCTCCCTACCCATACTTTTGGTGGCACCATTACATGGAAAGGTACTCAAACATAACTGGAACATTTGAAGGTCCTGGGATGGCCTTACACGTCTGAGGAACTGTTGAAGGTTCGCTCCACACCTAGAATGTCATGTACAGGAGTAAAGACTGCATTTGACTTCCAAACGATCTTTTCTTACCAGGAATTTTCAGGTTGAGGTCACAAACGCTTCCGACAGAGGCAATGGAGGCTGCTTTCTGCCGCCGCGTGATGCTCTCACGGATGCGTCCTTCCCCGGTTACTTTAACACTGAATGGACTCCCTACAAACAGTGGGGAAAAAAATAGCTTTACCAGAACATTTACAAACAACTGTGCATAACAGTTTTTCATGCTGATTTTAGCTCCGCTTTCAGTTTTTATCAGTCACATCAACTTTTTGAATTATGAGTAATATTAGATTTGCAATAGACTTGCATGTGGTTTTTATTAAACCGCAGAAACCAATCAAGAACTGTTTCAATATTTTCAGTGTGAAGTCAGACTGGCATAGATATAATGATCAGTGTCAGTCAGCTACCACTGCTTCTTCAAAAATGCTCAGCATATAATTACTATATGCTAATTATACCAACTAGCATGCAATATAGAACTAGCTTCATCACAAAAAAATGTACGTGCGGGAAAAACTAAACACAGATTTGAAATAAGCATGAAAAACACTACAGAACCCACATAAACTTCTCTCTGATGATTTTGACCTGTCGACCTGTGTAATTCCAGTAAGCATGATGTTGATTTATAGTTACACAGTAATAACAGCTTCAAACAATATCAGTGTTTGGTCTAAACGGACATTAAAATCTACATCAATGGTGGGTCTATTTTTCTGGTGGGTTGGGAAGGCATGTAAACTAATCAGTCTTAACGTTAAAACCACTGTGCAGGCCCCTCATGTCACCAAAACAGATTCATCTGGATGTGTGCTGTGGTATCTGGCAGCAGCAGAATATTAAGAATGTTAAATCTTCTAAACTGAGAAGTGTGTGTTCATGGATTGGACTTGTTTGTCCAGCACATCTCACAGATGCTTAATCAGACTGATATGTTGGGAATTCAGAAGCCAAGCCTTAAACTATTTCCCCTCTTCGAGCCATTACTGAAGAGTTTTTGCAGCATGGCAGGGGACGCTTTCCTGCTGAAAGAGGCCACTGCCTTTAGGAAATACTGAGGATAATGGAGATCATCATAAGCACTCTGACCAGTCTGCAGCCACACAGCAACATCTGAAGCACCGTGTGTTTTCCCACCTTTCTATAATTTTTAATGCATTTTAATGTCATTCCCTTCACCTGTCAGTAGCTTTAATGTTACAGCTGTTGTAGTCTAGTAATGACTTGACTTACCAGGAACCTGTTCGTCAGCAAACCTGATGGATACCAAGTAGGTACCAGGTTCAGTGGGACAATAGGAGACACCGCAGGTTCCATCATCCATGTCTTCTGTCTGAATGTCCACTTTACTGGGTCCTTCGATGGACAGAGCCAATCCTCCATAACCTTGGTGTACAAGCGACAATGATGAGGTATTGGTGGAGGTGAGATGAGTACCACAAACAAATTGAAAAAAAAATTCATTTTAAAACTCATGAAGTTATGAAAAGATTTAGAGAGGCTTGTGTTTCTTGAGCCTTGGCAGGAAAACCATCACAAACATTCAGTCAGGTCAGTTATAAGATGAACTGCACTTTATTTAAGACTCCTCTTGAAATTGTGAAATAATGATATAAAAAAAAAAAAAAAAAAGTGCTGTGGTTCCACTAAACTATTTTCCTAATCCACCCTAGAGTCACTTTTCACGACTTACCTGGATCCTGTCCTAGACAATTAAGCTCATTTGGGAGCATAAAAATAACATCAAATTAACCATAGAACAGTCAGACATTTTGGCAGGAATTGGTCATTTAGCACTTACGCATTTCAAAATGCCGGAAGCGGGCGCCCCAGAGATGGTGTGAAAGACTAAAATGGGATATAATTACATGGCACCATTCCAAGAAAGCAGGGAAACAAAAAAAAAAAGCCTGCTGTAGTGTTCCCGTCAGTATTACTCAATTAACTTCTACATCTGGCACTCTCTTCTGTTTTAAAGGATGGGAGTCAGACATGTCAGCTGCTTCCTTTAAAGTGTAACATACCCAAGTGTTTCTATAACACAAACCTTCATAAAACAAAGGCCCCATTGAGGTAAAGCCCAAAACCACTAAAATATAGAGACAGGACTCATTATCTGTATCATTATTTGGAATATAACACAGGTTACCAATTTTTTTTCAGAAACCACAACACATTTTTCTAAACCAGTTTATCATGCTGATCTCAGATCTGCTTTCAGTTTTTTACCAGTCACATCAACTTTTTGAATTATGAGTAATATTAGATTTGCAATCATTTTTAATTAGCCGCAGGCAACTGTTTCAATATTTTCAGTGTGAAGATATAATGATCTGTGACATTCAGCTACCACTGTTTCTTCAAAAACGCTTAGCATATGATTATTATATGATAATTATACCAACTATCATGCAGTATATAACTAGCTTCGTCACCAACACTGTATGTGTGGGAAAAACTAAACACAGATTTGAAATCAGCATGAAAAACACTACAGAACCCACAGAAACTTATCTCTGATGATTTTGACCTGCTGGCGTGTGTAATTTGTACTCTATTGCACAGTAATATATGAAGATTCAGTGCTACAAAGGACATTTATTTCACACTAGAAAGGCAAATCTTAGTCAGAAATTTGAGTACAACTTGTTTCTCACCAGCATCTCTTGTATCCACTACAAAGTCAGCCATCTCAAACGTGCGTCCCTCTATCAGCCCCTGTCCGTACACTCGCACCCGGCTGGCGTCTCCGATCTCCGACTGCACCACCATAATGGCGATTGGGCTGTTGGGAACATGGCGTCCGTTCTTCTTAATGCTGACCAAATGCTCTCCGACTTCTCGAGGGATGAAAGAAATACCTGTGAAAGTCAAGAGTGCAGATAATCATAAGCAGCTTGGACCAGGAACCTTCAGAGGATTAGGACCACACCTACACAGTTCTCTGACTGGTCTCAATGTTTTTTAAGCCACATTTTACTACATTTCCTTCGTGTTTCTTTCTGTCAAACTTAGCTCGATATTTAAAACAACACTCTGGGACTCCAGTGTAGAAAATAATATCAATTATCTTTTCTGTGCAAGTTACACAATTAGTTAACAACATCATGTCATTTACTTACTAATTCACTTTGACAGCCATTTTACAAAACATTTACGTTAAATTCACGGCATTTAGCTGACGCTTTTATCCAAAGCATTTCCTAACTACAGGGGACAGTCAGACAAATGGTGGTTTGCTGAAGGTAGGATTCGAAGCCATAACCTCTTGGTCCAGAGGCAAGTATCCTACCCACTAGGCCACCACCACCACCACCCCCCCTGCATTGGTAAGACCCTCTTACCAATCCGATTGTTGGGCTGTCTCTTGAGCAGACAGGGCTCGTCGCGGCCCGAAGGTGCTTTAATGCTGGCTGTGAGCAAACTGAGGTCCGTTTCAGTGATGTCTAAAGCGAAGTCAGCTGCAGAGCCTAGTTTCACATGAGACCTCCTCTTGTTGTCCTCTGCAAACAAACGCAAAATCAACAATAAGGGAAAGGAATTGGTTGAACAGGCTGGAAGGATTTCGCAATGTTCAATAATACTTTAATACTTTCACTGGCTGTTACGCAGAATGATGAGTATATTATAAAGATAACTTCACATCCAGCTCAAGTCCTCACCTGTGATCCGAGCAGTGAAAGGGCTGCCAGCAATGTGTTTGTCATTGTAACGCACCAAGATATTGTAATCTCCTGGCAGTGTAGGCAGGTATGTGACCGTGCAAGTGCCATCTTTATTGTCAACACAACTGATCTCTGCCTTCGACGGGCCTTCAATGGCCAAGTCAAGACCACCTGGTACAAAATGATATATAATTACTTCAATGATCTTTCAGGACTGTACTGTACTAAATCTGATTAGTTTAATCTAAGTCCAAGTAGGCCCTTTTATATTAAACAACAATGATACATGATAATATTATAAAAGTTAATTGCTTGCGAAAACCCCTGCAAATTCATGGAAACCACAAACATTCTCTGCATTTTGTTTTGCTCTTTTTGTGGCGATTTAGCGCTAAATTATTAAGAAAAATATAATTTACTACTTTTGTAACATAAATATTACCATAAATTCAGATACATTTCCAGATAAAATATAGGTTTTTTTTTTGGTACTGATGAGGAAAAAAAGAGCATATTTTGGGATGGTGAAGTAGCCAATTAGAGAGCGTTATTTATTTATTCTTGCTGCTGACTGACTATACACCCACACACCCACACAC
>JBBPDC010000135.1:6276387-6295676 GCA_037974485.1 Hemigrammopetersius urotaenia
TGACCACACACCCACACACACACACACACACATATATATATATCAACCGTAACTTCTTTAGTCTGAATATTGCTACCTTCTGCAGCGTCTTCAGTGAAGATGGTGAATATGGCTGGTTTGTTAGCAACACCGTACACAAGGCCTGGACCATAGGCTGTCACATTGGGGCTATTAGAGTTGTTGACATAGAACTGCAGAGGACTCTCTGTGAAGCAAACAATGAACACATTGAGGTGCTTGTTGCTGATCTAGGGGGAGAAAAAACTTTCAGTTGATTGCACAGGTGTTTCATGCGACTGTAAAAATGATAAATCACTTTGAGACAGGCTTTATCCCGAGGTGAACTTACGCACACACGCGGCGCTCCAGACAGCAAGCTATTTCTGAAGAGCTGAGGCAATAATGTTCTGACTAATGCTGATTCTAGAAACCTTTTCTCGCAAGAGTGCATTGTGGTCACGCTAAAGACGTGCCTGAAGCAAACGCTCACTTCTGCACAAACACTTTTTCTGAAAGATATTCAAAGAGGTGTAGCATATCCACTAGGGAGTGTATGAACGGAGCGATGTCAGACAATAGACAATGGGCATTTTATCAAGCCCTATTGTTAATAGCAAACAGGATATCCACATGTGCAGTAAAGCCTTGAGTCACTGTTTACTCTGGGCAAATTACAACCCATAGAGCGGAAGAGGCTTCTAATGGAAATACTGAATCAAAGACCATGCTATTACTGCTTTATATGGTAAAATAACTGCTTTGGGTAGGGCTTGTGTTGTCTTTTGGAGGGACAGCATAGGTGGACTACACAGGCATTACGCTTTATACTTAATCCTCGCTGTGGCAGCTGACAATGAAGGATTGGTGACGGGGATAATATTAAAGCATACCTTTCATGCAAGCCTTAACATGAGGAGCCCTTGCCTGACTCCACAGTCACTGTTCTTCACTGGCGCGGTACAAATTCCCCAAATCTGATGTCATGCGCGAGATCTCTTTCATCACGTCAAAATAAATCACTGTCCAAAATGATTATGTCTCCCCTTCTTCAGCTTAAAGCCTAAAGTCTCTTGAAAGGTGAATCTGTTCAACTCTCAACCCTGCTGTGCGTGTCCTCTCTGGGACAATGGAGGGAAGACGTCTGATAGGAAATTAATTAGAGAGGAGAACATTCACCCTTGCCTATGGAGAGCTTTGTACCACATGCCTGACTGGGTTTATAGAGACTTAAAGAAAAACGTAGTATGAATGGCTAAACACATTCAAAGATAGCACATCATCAGAAGAGCCTCTTAACTGGATATTTGCACCAGAAAGATTCTAGTCCTGAATTTAAAAAAATGAAAATATATGGGCTACGCAGTAATATTTAAATACATTTCTGAATGAGTATGGAACAGAACAGTCGAGAATGCGGAGACATAAGCAACACTGAAGCAGAATTAGAGAAGGAAAGGTCATAGCTCAAAAAGAATTATCTGTCTAAAAATCAAATACAATGAAATAAAGTCTGCTAAATTACCCAAGTGATAATGTATAAATCATACCGATATTATTTCATAAAAAAATGCAAAAATATTTCAGTATAATTGGTCATGATTTTGTACATAATTATCTTGTCTGGACAGTTCTTCAAAAAGGTGGATATTCAAATAGTAAAAATTGTATTCTTCTGAGATAGGACACTGTCCAGCTGCTAGGAAGGCAGCAGCCTCTAACCTGGTATGTGGCTGCCGTTGTATTTGATGTGCATCTCGTGAAGGCCTGCTTCTGTAGGGGCGTATTTCACAGTGACTGTTCCGTCTTTGTTGTCGATGATCTCAGGCTGGGTTGTTTTTCCTGATGGCATGTGAACTTCCCCTAGAGAGGAAAGACGGTGTTATTTTGACTAGTTACAGACCCAGCTTTCTGCCTTTATTAGAATAAACACTAACTCAAGACCTTGAGCCGGGTTCACCAAGTGTCTTACAAATAAAAGATTTCTTCCAGATTTAACACAAGGAGAGAAACTGCAATTCAAAAACTGATAAGCTTTCTTATTTGTTATAAAAAATAATTTCATTACACCGCCCTGTATTTGTCCTTACTCGTACATAAGTCTGAAAAGGCTGACGGGATATGACTTTTTGTTTACTAAAGGTTTTAAACCTTTAGTTCATTTTGAGATTATATTCAGATGCTGACAAGATTAAATTGAAGGAGTTTAGCTCAGAGTTTCCCCAAATCCCGCTTTCCTGTACATTTAGTGTTTCACCTTCTCCCAGCAATGATCTAACTCATCAGCTTACTCAGCTAAAGTGGGAAAAAAAAGCACTAAAAGCACTAAAATGTACAGGAAAACAGACCTAAATAACTAAGGTTGGGAAACACTGGCCAAAATCTAATATGTCTTTAAATGACATGCAGACATGCAGTATGACATGCAGTATTACAGTATAACAAATAATGATGGCATTAAATAGCATTAGGGACACAATAAATAGCATTATAACTAAGATTTTTTTTGAGAATGTCTGAACGTTTGTGTCCCTGGTCGGAGATAGAATGCATGTTTCAACGTCAACAAGAGTTTAACAGTTTCTGAGCTTCTGACCTGTGATTTCTCCCTTCCTGAAGGCAAACGGAATCACCATGTCAAAAGGCCGGAAGCCAGCGCCATTCATACTGTTAACTGGAATGTACGCTCCATCTGTGACCTGTGTGCAAGAGGAGATTTGAAATTAAAAAGCTGTTAACAATGCGTGGTTAGGGTTCAGTCCAGTGAGTGCCTTTCAAAACGGTTCCATTCTCAGAAAGCAGCCCAAATGACTGAACGTGACAGAACTGCGGGGGAAGCAGACAGGATGAGACAGCAGACGCCTCATGATTCAGCTGCAGCAGAGACGTGCATTGAATGGACAAGAGGAGTGGAGTGACCAAGGAGAGACAGAAAACAGAATGTGATGACTCAAACCCCCAGCACACCTGGAACAGTCTGGAAGAGAGAAGAAATGATGTAGAAAATAAAACACCCACAACCACAGGAACTGAGCTGGAAAAAGAGATGGTATTGGCACATGCTAGCCTTCTTTATACACTCATGAGTTAAATTCAGGATTTTCATTTAAGCAGCTGCCCCCCATTTTCCGTGATTTGTGGAAACATGGCGTGACTCGGGTGGTGTAAGGTCAGCAACCCTCGGTTCAACCGGGGTTCACAATATTAATACGACCACTTCATGGTATAATGGAAAACCGAATGTCTGGAGATTTGTTTTTATAAGTAAAACATGGCAATGATTACGTTCACTTTTGGAATAATCCACACCTGTATTGGTACTGGTTGCCACGAAGGACACTAGTTTATTTAACACCAGATTTGCCTCCAAGTAAAACTGTAGAGCTCAAAAAGCTTCAGGAGTTTCCCCAGTCTCAGCCATGAATACTACTTTTTTTTTTTGAAGTCCAGTTCCAGGGCGAATCGGGCACAGAAGGGAACAGAGTGCCGATTCAGGGAGGGAGAAAGAGGACACGAGCCATGAACGGACAGCCATTTCCTGAAAAGAATGATGCTTGATTGGTCAGAAGAGGGCAGAACTGGTAGAAATCACCTCAGTCATGACAGAGAGAGAAAAAGAGAGAGGGAGAGAGAGAGAGAGAGAGAGAGAGAGAGAGTGAGACAAACACGCAGACAGACGACCAGGCAGATGAAGTGTGTGTGCATTGGCAGCCCGGGGGTCAGCGTAGAGACTGAAAAAGAGGGAGTGGTGACAGCAGCCGTGTGTTCAAGCTCCCCTAGGAGGCGCAAACTGTGCAAAAGGGAGGGGTGAGAGATGGATGAGGGAGGGAGGTGACAGAGAGATGAAGCGGTGTGGAGGGATGTGTGTACCCAGGGCTGGAAACCGGCGCCTGGAGCCACTTGCTGTTGCTGCTGCTGTTGCTGCTGGACGGCCTGCTGCTGCAATAGAGGTGCCTCATCAGTAGCCTGGGAAATGAGAGTATGTTACATACAAATAGACACACTTTCTCGTACACACAGACACACACAGGCCAGGCGTGCAGTGGCATACTGTAAAGGCTGAAAAAGGGAGTGGCACCAGAATTTCAGAAGAGGGTGAGGCTAAATATTCTCTCATATTCAGCTAATATTATATTATGGCTGACAAATAATTTAATGCTTATGTTTACTGTACTGTTGCACACTCTATATTTCAGTGACCACAGCTAGCGGTGGGGTGTCTGTATGTAGAGAACAGACTGTTTTTAAACTTCACGTGCAAATCCAGCCATGCTGCTGATATTTAGGCTTATGTTAATATGAAACATTCCGAGAGACATTTCAATCAAATTTAATAAAATATTTAGAATTATGCATTCGTGAGTAGACAGTTTGGCTAAAAGACTTTTGTTTTTGCTTTTTTCCATTTGCCAACATCAATACATTTAATGAGAGTTCCAGCTGCATCTCACCATGACTTTGAAGGGGCTCCGGGGGATGTTCTCTCCACCAAAGCGAACATAGATAACGTAAGTGCCTGGCTTGGGTGCAGTGTAGAAAATGTCGAAGGTCCCGTTCTCGTTCTCAATGACGTCTGCCTCCACCTCGGTCCCGTCGGGGGTGACAACAGTGCAGGAGACCTTCCCTTTCCCAGCACCTTTAGTGTTCACCACAAAGCCCACCTCCTCTCCGATGCCGATGGTAGGCCCAATGCCAGGTCCTGCACAATAAGAATCAGATGTGCTCTCAAAGCCAAGGCCATGTTGTGAGGACTTTAAAGCTGTATTGTGTCTCAGAAATTGCCCTGAAAAATAGTTTAATCTGGGTTTTGGCGCTCTCAGGGCGACAGCTGAACTATAATTGAAGTACAGAGAAAACTGATTAAATATGATTTTTGAATATTTTCTTTTTTTTTTTTTTTTAAATCCAATACTCTTCACTGCAACTGTGATCACTCACCAGTGACTGTGCACTTGCTAGCATCTCCTGTGCTGGTTGCTCGCACTCTGTACGGCGATGCTGGGATCTCGTCGCCTCCGTATTTGATCACAATCGTGTAGCGGCCAACCTTGTCTGGAACGTAGGACACCTTGTATGTGCCGTCATGGTTGTCCTGAATGTTGGCTTTCTTCGCTTTCCCGTCTTGGTCCTGGACAAAATTAAAATCCATATATAATCCCACAAAATTCATCTGGAGTCGGTCCTAACCCTGACAAAAGCTCGGTGACAGGAAGACTAAGAGAGCAGGAGAGAATTCAGCTATACGCTTCCTCCAGCCAAAAGGGAGAACAGAGGTTTGAAGAAGAACTGAGCTCAGCGCAAACTCAAAGAAACGAAAGTGGGGGACAAAAGCAGCTTTGACTAATTTATATCCTCTATAATCACACAGCAGCGCTTCATCAATTACTGGACAATGAAAAAGGGGAGCAAGAGGGTCATTTTTTTTCTGCGGGAGATTACTGAGACACGGACTCCTGCTTAAGGGACTGCACTTGGCTTCAGGAAAGCGTCCATTTCTCTCATTACCAGTCACTCATACAGATCCAGAGACAGGCTTTTGGCTGGAGAGAGAGAGAGACATGGAGCCAAAGGGAGAAGTGCTGTATGACCTATGTAATGTTAAAGCCAGGTGACCAATGTGGTCATTTCTCAAACACCACAAGAGGAGATTAAATAACAGACTTTCCAAATAAGGAGATGAACGCAGAGCTCCAGGAGTCTATGACAGAAGGTAATAATGGACACAGTGGCAAGCACTCGTTGAAAGTGAGGAGTTATTATAAACCAAATCAAGAGTAAATTACTTTAATGCAGGGGTGCTCTTGGGGGACCAGTGTCTAAACACACCCACTTCACCCGGCAGTTAATGGACAAACTGTGTTGGACACCAACCTTCTAGGACCATGGTTGTGCACCCTTGTTCAATGTATCTGTAATTTATAACTTCAGGGAGTTCATATTTGAATTGAAATTGGTGCTAAAATAGTGCTGTATCTCTATCTTCTATCCAGTCCTACCTTTTCACTATCCTTGGCGGTCTTTGCTCTTAACAGAAGAGTCTTGCTTTATTAAAATTATGAACGATTAACAAACCAAAACTACTGAAATGGTCCAAAAATAGCTGCCTTAAAACATAAGGCTTACAGAGCAGTTCCTGACTGAAACCTACGACTTTAACCACATTCAAGATCAGGCGAAAGTAACACACTGCTGCTAGGGACCAAAACCTTGTTTCTATGTTCTCGTTTTTTTTCCTATTTATCGGTCACTATAAAAACAACATTCATTTTAACCTCATGCATCATGCAGAATACTAATATGAAGAGAAAGTCAGTGAATTGGTTCAGCTGCAAGGGACAGTAGGGTTCCATGCTGAAGCTCACTCACCGAGATCTGGACTGACAGTTGGCCCTCTCCTGCATCCTTGGCATCGATGGTGAACTCCACAGGCAGGCTGGCGGGCAGACCTGTGGTCAGACCTGGACCGCTAGCACGGACCTTACTGGCATCGTGAGTGGGCAATACCCGCAGCTTAAAGGGGCTGGAAAAAGGACAGCGGTCGACCACAATTACAGTCTTAAAGATTATTAGCCAATTCCCTGAATCCTAGTGGAAACGTCTGTGATGGGGCCAGCTTACCTGCGTGGAATCTCTTCATCAGCATATTTCACTGCCACAGAGTACGGCCCTTCCACCGAGGGAGTGTACGCGACGCTGTGCGTTCCGTCTCCGTTGTCCATTACGTCAACCGGCTCTGCCACACCTGAACGAAAACAATGATTACCATTAAATAAATTACACCAATTTAGTCTCAGCTCTTAGCTCAGTACAACCATAAACACAAATCCAAAGTTCAGTCTAAAGCACCACCAACAACCACACTACAGACTAAACCCTAACGAGACCAGACACCGAAACCAAAAAAACCTTTTCCCAGTAGAAATATAAAGTGTAAAGTGGTCATTTTTTAATTAAGTGTGAAATTCTTTCTCTGAATTTGACTCCTTTACCAAGTGAAGCATCGGGCAGCCAGGAACACAGCAGTGTGTGGGGACAGTATCTTGTTTAAGGGTACCTCAGTGGTGCCACCAACAGTCTTGGGATTCAAACCCATAACCTTCCGATTGTAGGAGCAGTTCCCTAACCCCCAGACCACAAGTTAAATATGTTTATTACATAGAACATAGTTTGATCGTATGCTGGATGCAAATGAGTTACTAATGAGTTTAGTTCCTTGTGAACCACCAGAGTTACTGTAGATCTGTTCAGAGTCACCAGATTTGTCCCATTAAGATCGATGGCCCAAATATACTGACTAATAAGTGTTTTTAAAAAGGCTGGTCATGAAAGTATCTCACCTTTAGGTCCAGTCACAGCCACAGAGAGTGGGGCGATCCCAGCCTTGCTGCAGTCCACAGTGAAACACTGCGGCATTTTGGCCCGCACCCCTGAACCCACTCCAGTCCCGGAGAGCTTGACCTTACTAGAGTCTACCACATCCTTCACTGGCACTTTAAAAGGACTTCCTGAAAAGTGAATGACATAGAAAAACAGTTACACAAATTGGTTTTCAAACAGCATCTATAAAAAAGTCCTTAATAGACACCTTTTAATCATTTTCAGACCTGACACTGTTCACACTGTCAATACAATCTGAAGTGAAACACTATGATTATATAAACTGACTTGAATAGTTAAAACTCATGCGAATTACTAAGACAATTATTACAACAATACAGTGCAAATGTCTTAGACACCAAAGAAAAGCATTTATATTGGAAGACATACTAACAATGTTAATACACCAAATAGAGATGTTATGTATGTGATTGTGTTTGCTTGATCATTCCCAGACTTCTCATGGAAGTCCAATATTACAATATTACATGGTAGTTCTCATCAAGTTCCTCAAATACCTGGTCCAGCAAAATCAATACTTCATTTAATTAAATCAGGAGCCGTTGATGGATTTTCAAACTAATGCAGAGGCTGTAAGCATCAAGAAGAAAATTGTGTTCTTCTAACCAGCTCACAAAACAGTACTTATGAACAAAACAAATCTTGATATTTTGGATTGTTTTCTTGTTTGTTACAATTTTGAGTTTTTTGACAGAAATAAATAGTTTTGAACAATTTGCAGAGGAGCCTCAGACTTTTGTACAGTACTGTAAGTACTAAGCTATGGTAGCAGCAGCACAGAGTTGCTTTCCTTCAGTATGCAACTCCCTGGAAACAAAATGCAGATTGATGATCATGTTCTAGAGTTTATAGTCTAAATATTCAGACCCAGCTGTCAGGCTTGTCCTGGCTGGAATGTTTTATGTTCTAAAACTCAGGCCCATCAATTCAAACAGAAGTGTTTTAAACAAGCACATAACACTATCTAAAGGATGTACAGTACGTGGGAGTTCAAACTATGTGATCCAGGTATGTGTCAAATGAAATACGAGGAAATGTTAGACTATGAAGCATGAATCAGTTATAATGCATTCCTTAGGGTCAGTATATCTTCTTGCGCTGTAAAGTGCATCACGAAAGAAAATGTTAGTGGAATAGCTGCCTGGGCTAAAGTTGATCATTTCACGCGTGACACATAGTGAACACACACACACACACACACACACAAAAAAACACCTTTATGGCATATAGCAGAAGCTTTTATTCATTTATGTTCAGTATTTCTCATGAATATTTCAGTGTTTATTGAGAATGCTATGTACCTGGAATGTGCTGCCCTCCATAAGTAATGTTGACATCGTATAGTCCAGGCACGTAAGGAGTGTATTCCACACTGCAACTGCCGTCCTTGTTGTCTTTGCAGGACATCTTCGACTCTGATGGACCCTCAACAGTTATTCCCAGGCCACCAATACCAGCGCCTCTGCATAAACAAGATGCAATTAGTTGTTTTCACCAGATGGCTTGATTAAAAGCTTGCTTCAAAAATGTTCAAGTAAATCCACAGAATTCTCATTCACTCTTCAGTCTTTATATATACATACATACTGACTTTATTTTTAATCTTCCATTTATAGGCATAAAAAGTAGTCTGACTTTCTTCTAGGGTTGAAAAATTAATTGCTACCAAAATCTAAATTTCAAAGAGCGCAATTTTCACATTACAAGAACTGCAAGAAATTTCCCACTTTAATCATTTATAGATAAAACACATTAGAAATAGTTCTGTCTTAAGTGTAAAGTGGAAAATAGCAAGACATTTGTCTACGGACAACTCAATTATTAAATGCAACTTATGCACTCAATAAACAGGACAGAAAACCCATATCTGATGGGGCTGAAATAAGGTCAGTTTAAAAAGCTGCAGTACCTGGTGATGATTGAGAACTTGTTAGGCTTCTCAGTTAGAGCTTCCTCCAATCCAGGACCTTTAGCTACAACTCGAGTAGGATCGCAGCCCTCACTCACAGTGACCT
The DNA here is from genome assembly GCA_037974485.1 of Hemigrammopetersius urotaenia. Lineage (NCBI taxonomy): Eukaryota > Metazoa > Chordata > Actinopteri > Characiformes > Alestidae > Hemigrammopetersius > Hemigrammopetersius urotaenia. Next base: position 6,285,798 of record JBBPDC010000135.1, read on the forward strand.
GGAAAGGGCTCTTAGGTACAGAAGTGTCATCATACAGCACCTTCACTGAATGGACTCCTGTAGGCAACATCATAGTGAAAGTCAAATAAAAAGTGACCATTCTGTTGTACGTAAACACACCACATTCAGAATTCAACCTCTGCATTTAACCCATTCACCAAGTGAAGCAGTGGGCAGCCAGGAACACAGCGCCCGGGGAGCAGTGTGTGGGGATGGCACCTTGCTCAGGGTACCTCAGAGGTGCTTAGCAGTCTAATATTTATTTTTTAACATGAGCAGATTTCGAGAACATTGTGTATGTCCTTTCTTATACAGTGTTTGAGATACCAGTTTTTTTGGCACAATGGTGAGTTTTTATTTCCAAACCCTCAGTGTAACATATTGCCATTTATATATTGCTAAGTGGGTACTGTACCATTCTCAAACGGTGTGTACTCCACGTTGTAGGTGCCATCGCCCTGGTCAATGATGTCACAGTCTGTGACAGCACCTGATGGATTCTGTACTTGGGCTTTAATGTGCTTCCCTCCAGTTTTGGTCAATGCTTGAGCATCTACAGTGAAGTCAGTGGTGGCCTCCCTGAAGATGGCTGAAGAGAAGTTAAAAAAAAAAAAATGGCTTAACACAAGTCAAATGATGCATGAGGGAACAACCAAAGAAAGAAAACAAAGAAAAGTACTTAGTACTCTTGTAAAGGACATTTTCATAAAGCAATTCATCTCCTTCATAAAAATGTCATCGCCACTCTCGTGTGTTTGAAGTTAAACTGGGATCTTTCAGCAAGACCTTTCTTTAAGACGAAGGACCTCCTTTTAGTTGAGGCTGAGGTCATTATGGGTATAATGAGTGGAGAGGCTCTGAAAGAAGGGGCATCCGTAATGACACGTCTTTGAAAAGAGGTTGTTAGAAGCCAGGCGGAGTTTATATGATGTCATGGGGACCAGGAAACAATAAGACTCCTTCAAAGGCCACGAACTTTACATATTCCCTTAGGCTTTGAGATTTAGCGTAGGTCTGTGGAAGAACATTTACGAATCACTGATATTCTGATCCAAAGTGAAAGGTAGACATTAACGTCCAGTCCAATTTTCCATACAGCATTATTTAATTAGTTCTTTTTTTTTAAATTTAATTACCATTACTGAGATGAATAAGCTGCATTAAATTGTACTTAAACCATACACTATACCTAAGGAGATCCAAGAAATACGTATTTGGTATCTGCTGGCAGTATTAACAAGGCGTTGGTTACTGTCCAAACCCCCAACAGTACAAGCCTGGATAGATATTGTAAATATCTCTCCATCTTTGTCTTCAGAAAAACATATTTATATATATATATAGAAAATGAATAAACTCGCATATGTGCATGCACACACACCCCTGTATAAATCATTTTGGGGGTTTTTTGTTACTCCTTCCTTAAGCATGGCTATATATATATCATTATTTAAAAAAAAAAAAACAGAATTAAAAAGTATACAGTGTGATTGCAGTACCTGTAAACATTTTTGGCTTAAGACTCTGTAGATCAAAAAGATCAAACATGAACAGCCAGTGAGCTCTTACCGTCCCCTGCCACTCCTGGTCCGAACACCTTCACTTTGCTGGTGTCAACGGCTGGATCCACCAACACCTTGGCAGGGAAGCTGGGGACCGTTTTGCCTCCATACTTCAGCAGCAGTGTGTACATGCCGGCCGTCAGCGGCACATAGGTGACCGTGTAAGTGCCATCTTTGTTGTCCAACACTTCAGTCTTGGCCTTGGAGCCTGTGTCAGACACGGCTTCCAGCACCAGCTGGCCAGGCCCAGCCTTGGCGCAGTCCACGTTCACCACGCTGACCTCTCTCACTTTACCGCGCTTCAGACCGGACCCTGAGGCCACGACCTTAGTGTGGTCGAAGGGGTACTGGATGTCAGCGTGGAAGGGAGAACCAGGGATATGGACGTCCTCGAAGAGAATATTGACCAGGTACTCTCCAGGCTCGGTTGGGAGGTAGGACACAGAGCAGGTGCCGTCGCCGTTGTCAGAACACTCAATTTTGGCTTCGGTGGGACCCTCCACGGTCAGTCCAAGCCCGCCCGTACCAGCACCCTTGGTGTCAATGGTGAACTCAGCAGGATTCCCAACCAAGCCTCCTTTCAGGCCTGGACCAAAGGCTTTGACCTGAGGAGAACAGAGATCGATTTGTTTCAAGCTGCCACTGAAACACTGAATATTCTTTATTTTCAATAACCCCTTTACTGAAGTATATCACAAAAGCATGATGTACCACATGTTTGTAAGTAGAGAATGTAAGGTAATGACCCTAGGACAACAAAACTATACATACAATATACAGAAAATGAGCATTTAGAAAATAAAAGCAAAACCAAAGCATTCTTACCTTGCTTGGATCTGGGGGTAGCATAGCCTCCACGGGGAAGGGGCTCCCTGGCACTGGGTTTCCATCGTAAAGAACGTCCACGCTGTAGGCGCCCTCCTCTTTAGGAATGTATTTCACCAGGCTGGCTTCTTTTCCAGGCCGGAGCTCCACCACACATGGCACAGATTTGCCTGATGGACTGGTGATGCGGGCCTCCAGCTTGCCCTGGCCACCCGCTCCCTTTGTGCCGACTGCGAATTCCTGATCTTGGCCAACCTCCACCCCTGAAACACACAGGTTTATTAACGATATGCTTGCGCTGCGTGTTTTGCTTGCAGCTCCAATGCATTCAGCTACTTTGAACACCAAACATGTCTTGGCTGGCTGACTACATTTAGGATAAGTGGAAATGTGTGTTAATTAGATTTTTGGCTAAACCCATCACTTTAAAGTCATTATTCTGCAGCAGAGCCTGTGGAAATAAAGGGCAAATTTATTTAGAAATCTGTGAACCGTCAACAAGAGGTTCTCCACAAACTGAAAACACACATGCTAATAAAACCCTCTTAAATGCAACGAGAAAAAAAAACAAAGTGCCTTTTAGTACATCGTCAACAACTGTGCGGTGAAAGTTATAAAACAGAGCACATTACTCACTGTAAAAACACACAGGGCGCTGGCGGCAGAACACACTGTAAATTATTTGTTAAGTACCGCAAAGCCATGTGCGTGTGTCTGTGTGAATGGAGGGAGAGAACAAGAGAACTCACTGCTTTCCAGGCCGTTGACTTGGACCTTCTTGAGGTCTAGCGGAGCAGCCACTCCCACAGGAAAGGGGCTTTTGGAGATGGGGTCGCCTCCAAAAGTAACTATTATCATCATTTCACCCTGAAGGGACAGAAATCAAGAAACCCGATATAGTTAAACCATTCTTTTTGGGAAGTTGGAACGGTTTGAAAGGTGACGAGACTCTCGCTCTATAGCTGCCAATAAATGTGTCTGGGATGATTGCGGGTGGGTTTTTTTTTTTTACCTGCAGGACTGGCATGTACTTGACAGTGTAGGAATAGTCATAGTTATCAATGACGTCGAAGTCTAGGACAGGCTCTCCTTTGTTAGGGCCAGAAAACTGCACGTCCAGAGGGGCTTTGCCTGCTCCTTTGGTGTGAACGGTGAAATGAGTGGGTTTTCCAACTTCCACACCTGGGGAATGGAGGAGAGAACACAATAAGGGACAGAATGTGGAATACAGGAGACTATGACTGGGTATTAACATCATAAGCAGGGATTGACACAAGTGGTACGCAAGCCCGAATAGACGCAAGTGCACCAGTTTTGGAGCGCAAATGCGTATTTTGGTTTAATTTTGGTGCGTACCAGTTCATTCATGTAGGTACTGAGAGTGCTTGAGCAAAAACAACAGGTCAACCCCTGATCAAGAGACCTTATCTACAAAATGGAATCTTCATGGGAGGAAATGGTCATAAAAGTTACTGTACACAATGTACATTAAAATATGGGACTTGATATGACATAATACCGTGACTGAAAAAGAATTAAACCCACAGTGAACGTGGAAAACAGTACGTTGACAAACCTGCACGGGCGAGCCCGGGTCCCTCTGCCTTGACTTTGGATGAGTCATGTGAGGGTTCCACTTTGACACGGAATGGACTGACAGGAACTTCCTACATCGACAAATAAATTAATTAATGATTAAGAAAAATCCAAGAGAATAAATCGCAGAACAGCCTTTGTTTTCAGAAAAACTGAATGATGAATGAACTGAAAGTCCATTGTTAGAACCAAATCCACAATAAGCAAAATGTCATGACACTCATGATCAAAGCCTACACAGACTGAACAGTCTTCACTCACCTGATCTGTGAACAGGACTTTGATGGTGAGGCGCCCGGCCCCCGGCGGGACGTACTTGACTGTGATCGTGTCATTTGCGTTTGGAATGATGTCGAAGTCGACGTCCTCTTCTTTATCACTGATGACATTAGCGTCACACTTGATACCAACACTAACATCACCTACACGAGTGTCAAGAAATCAATAAAATTAACCTGGGCATCCAAAACCATACGTTCTTTATGGACTGTTGATTAAATAGTTATTAAATGCATGGTGTGTGTGTGTGTGTGTATGGGCTACCTTCTCCAGCTTCTGTGCAATCCACAGTGAAGTGTGTGGGCTCATGAGCCTTCAGGCCAGTCCTCTCCACCCCGGGACCAAACACTTTCACCTTGTGAGGGTGACTTCCTTTTCCGACATTAACCTAAAGCAGAAAAGCGTTAAGTTACAGTTTCAAACCAAAATCATCCAACAAAATTAGTCCATATAATGAAATAAGTACAAAATCAGAATGCCTTGAGGTCACACAGCATATAGTGTGTCTATATAAAGGAGCAATAAGCTGCTTTTCCTACTTCATCTTGATCATGATTGTAATTGTGCCTTGGAAACAAACAGGATAAGATCTTCAACTGCAGTGTGAACACTGTAGAAAAGAAAAGCATTGCCCAACCCATAGAGCACCCTAAACATTTTCTATATAAGTCAACGCAATCACATCTGTTTTTCTTTAGACCACCTTCTGCTACCTATTGCTCCTTTAACCAACATCTTTACAGCGAATTACACAGTACTATAATACTAGAACACACATAAAAACAGACATGCACAACAGAGGTTCAAACAAAGTATTATATAATCCATTCAAAAGTCAGATTTTTAATTATAAAATTATAAAAATTATAAAATGAATCATTAAAAACAAATCAAAATTGCTTGGTAGTACAGATGCATATGAATTACACAATGAGGTGCATAATTAAACATCCTTACATTTGTTTTATGTCTAATAGCATTCATTTCGCAATTAGAGAAATCAGTTTCATGACAATCATTTCATAATTTAAAATATTATGTCTGTGTAATTGTCCATTTTTGCAGTTCAGTCCTATTTGTTGATGTTAGTTCGATCCTCTGAGCTCAGAAAAGTCAGGTGAAAAATGTCAGGTGGGGAGGAAAATGATGAATAAACCTTAGTATAACAAGTGAATCAGATTACAATCTCAAAAAATTACGATTTTTACAGAAATGTGATCTCCAGTGAAATGCTTGTTTGTAAAATTAGCAAAACAATACATGAAAAATTTGCTTAGAAATCAATAAGAAATTAGTTTAAAAAATACATATGCAATACATGGTGACACTTTATTTGGATAGTACACTGTGGATGATTTTTAGATGCTTATTAACATCTATCACATTTAACTTCATATTTTTTAAACTGAGCATTTCTCGAACACTAACTATACATCAACCACTCTCTCAGGGCAACAGTAAACTCAATCCAAACACAAAATCCAATTCTGGTCCTGATATGCGGACTCTACCTATTTTGACTGTTTATGTAAATGAAAGTTTAACAATTTGAGAATTTCTAGATAAGCTACTGGGTACCACCAAAATAAAATGTGGCCAAATACATTCATGAATTGGATTACATACAGTTGCATGTAAGTTTGTGCATCCATGGTCAAATTACATGTGAAAATAAGTACAATTCCTCTATTTGCCAAATTTAACAAAATCAATATGAAAGGTATCGTGGCAAGTAATCTTTTGTTATAATTTGTCAACTTTGAATCCAACGTGTTGTGGAAATAATTCAATGTATATAAAAATTTAACGCTTAGATTTTTAAATAAAATTTACAGGAAAAACGTGTGCTCCCTGTAGAGAGAAATTCAACACATGTAATTTGACCAGTGGTGTTCAATTTGTAACATGCAATCAAGTGTACAATAATTAGTCAAATTAGTCGAATGAATTAGTCAAATTAGTTCAGTGAAAATGAAGCCAGTGCAAAAACATATTATTAATACATCATGTTATTAATACATAGCTTGAATCAATACAAAAACTAGGGTTGTAGTACAATCATTACAAAAAGGCAAAATAAAATAAAAAGAGGCAAAATGAACTCTTAAGAGCAATTTAACTGACTGAATAAGAGCGAGACTCCTCGGTGTAAGTGGTAATAATAATGATGGGTTTGCGCTTGGGAGCGGGGGTGTCAGGGGTGTCGACTCCAGAACCTGCGGGGTTGGACTTCACTCCTGACACTTTAGACTCCGTTAGGTTAGCAAGCTCAGGGGACTGGTTAGTCGCTGAGGTGTTATGGGGTACTATGGAGCTTTCGGGTTCAGGTGGGCTTACCCTGAAAGGGCTGTTGGGAACGCTGACCCCTGCCCAGGTCACCGCCACTGTGTGTTTGACGGCTGAGATGGGGGTGTAAGAGCAGGCGTAGATGTTTTCTCCTTTATTTTTCACTTTCACGTCTACGGGCTCGCCATCAGCGTTCTGACATTTAAAAACAAGACACAGGTACAAAAAGAACAGTGATGCTTCCGCAAACAAGCTTTAGGGTACGATCAAGAACCGGCTAATTTACGGAAACTATGAAGCTTGTACGTGCATTACTCAAATTAAATACATTTATCTAATAATCATTATCATTAGATCCACTATTCAGAACTTTTAATAGTGGGTTTAACTTATAAAATACTGGGAAAAAAACACAAATTGTAATCAGATTGCAAAATACGGGCATGTCCTAAAGAAACAGTCCAAATTTATAACAACATCAGACTGCAAAACCTACACAACCTTGACGGAATCCAAAACGCAGCATTTGGATTTGACTGAATGGGAATTCTGAGAAAAGGGATTTTATAAATGACCCAGACTTAACTTAAACAGGGCGGCAAATAAAGAGTCTGGCAGGGGATTACTCAGTATGGTTTTAAAAGGATTACAACGGGCCATATCCCTTAAATATGTAAGCAGTTAAAGGGCTTCCAAGGATAATTCTGTGTATTAAGGAGCAAAGTCAGAGGCAAGGAAACTCACCCTTAAATGGACTCACCTGGGCCATGATTTTTAAAGGACCATTTCCTGCACCCTTGGCCTCCACTGTGAACTCAGCAGGTTTATTAATGATGCACCCTGTCTTTTCCAAGCCTGGACCATAGGCCTTCACCTGAAGGAGGTAAAAAATAAACCATAAAATACTCAATATCCCCTAAAATCACACAGTCAAGACACATCTTTCACACCAATGAGACTAGGAGACTTTCTACTTCAGTCTTCAAGAGGGGTCAGTACCTGGTCAGGGTCGCTGGATTTGTTATCTGGGACAATGTAGGCCATGAAGGGACTGTTTTCAATGTCTTCGTCATCACACATCACATGGACAGCATACTCTCCAGGCTCCGTGGGCCAATACTTCACGTTACAAGAACCATCGTTCTGATCCTCGCACTCGATCCGGGCCTGGGACGGCCCCTCAATGGCAAAGCCTGCAAGAGACACAAAACGCATAGCTGGGTTTTGCAATGTTCTACGTTCACATCTGGAGAGCCAACAGTCTGTATAATAGCTTGTTTAATGATGATGTCATCTCCTGCAATATTCAAACAACTTTTTCCGGGGTCATCCAAGAGGCAGATTGCTTTCAAATGTCTTCTCTCAAGCTGTCAGAAGCAAGAAAATATGAAGAGTGTTTTTCTGACAACCTTTGACACACTTCCAGGTTTATTTCACAGGCCTGTTGTCTGTAACTCTCACTTACTTTTGTACTCTATAATGCGGATCAGAGGGGAAAAAAGAGCTTTTGAGTCGTGGGTCAAGCTGCTTTGTGATGAATGTAAACGTTTACGTTTACGGCATTTAGCTGACGCTCTTATCCAGAGCGATGTACATCAGTGCTTAAGAAGTCCAGTGCTTAAGAAGAACTGTTTCTTACCTGAAAAACAGCTTAAATCCATGTCAACTATTTAACTAAGATACTTCAGTCAGAACTAAACAATACTGAACTAAACAGAACTCACCAAGCACTCCCACGTCTGGACCAATAGACTCGGCCACAAAGTCAGCAGACCTGCCCACAACGCCGCCCTCCAAACCTGGACCCCAGGCTCGGATCTTCTGCGCTCCAGCTTCTGGACCAACCACAACCTCGAAGGGACTGAAAAAGAAAATAGGGAAAATCTCAGATATACACGGCTTAGGACCAGCCTGGTAATGCGCTGTAATTCCCACTGAATATATTGTACAGTAGGGATGCACAAATATGGAATATCAGTAAAGATTATGGCTATAATTAATTATTAAAGTCTCATTACTACATTACTACTGCAGACCAATAACTGGCTTTTACTTTAAGGGCCCAATTTCCAACATGCTATGATATTTGGGGAAAGTTCGTGCAGATGTGAAATATATGAATTATTACTAGAATCTTTTTTTAAAAATATATAAATATACCTATTTCAAAAATGGAGTATTTGTCAATATTACTGATCTACTACTGATCTCTATTACATGCAAAACGTTATCCTAACCAACATGTGTTACTAGTAATCCACCCAACAGTAAGCTATTTATCTACAGTATTAATGCCCAGCATTTGTGTATATAGCATAGTTTTAATTGGATTTATTTTGACATTATATATTATATTATCCATGTGTCTCTGCGAAGTCGTAACATCAGCGATTTCTTCCAGGATCAGTAAAGTTTTCCAATTCTGATTTTAAAACTTTACACACTAGAAAAACAAACTTCAGTTCTGATGGGGACCTTTAACAAAAAGAGAAAAATGGGTTAAAACTAAATTTTGTTGTTACCTATTCACTCAGCCTGCGCTGCAATGTGCAATTCTTGAAAAGTACTTAAAAAACCTCTGTTTACATTTTTACTCTGCAATAGCAATGGGTGTCTTGGTCCACAAGCAAAACTGGGTGACAGTTTATCGGTCATAATTATCAGCTATATTATTATAGATAATAATAGGAAGAATAATTAGCTGTAAATTATATCCCCATTTACTCCCCTACTGTATATGTGCAATGAAGTGTGTGGCTTGCAAAGGTATTGGGTTACTGACTGTAGGGATACTGGAGAGGTGCATGTGACGCTTCACAGTGGATTAGCAGCAGCACAGTTTGTCACAGACACATCAACCATGAGGTGAATGTTTAACAGGCCATTTGATGACCAGGGGTATGGTCGGATGCATTTGTGTGAGTAGGAATGTGAGTTCTAGGTGGACAGTGGGTGATTGTATTATTACAGTCCCTCTCAGTGAAGCATTTCAGCGTGTTCCTGTGCGGCAGCAGTTAAAGCCCCAGGCACTGGACTGAGTGTGCAGCCACGCATGAGGTCACCAGACACCAGATCAGGGCAATAACACAGATCAGGATTTGCACATAAATATCAAGCTACTGCCTTAGGCCTCTCACTCACACACACACACACTCACTCACACTTACACACACTCACTCACACTTACACACACTCACACACACACTCACACACACTCACACACACACACACACTCACACACTCTCACACACTCTCACACACTCTCACACACACTCTCACACACACTCTCACACACACTCTCACACACACTCTCACACACACTCTCACACAC
>JBBPDC010000135.1:6295776-6312275 GCA_037974485.1 Hemigrammopetersius urotaenia
ACACTCACACACACTCACACACACTCACACACACTCACACACACTCACACACACTCACACACACTCACACACTCACAAGCGTACTCTCTTGCACATTTAGACACACTCGCATGCACACATTCATGTGCAAAACCTCACAAGCACTTACACACACTCTCGGGCGCGTACGCTCATACACTCACGCTCACACACACTCTCGGGCACTCGTACTTGCACCAGAAAAGTCATTTTTTTTATTCTGATGAAGACATGGAAAATCTTACTGCCTGATGAAAGCCCTCAAATGTATTTTTCCCGTTCATTTTGAGAAATGACAAAAAGGTGGATTTGTATTTTCTTTCCACAACAAAACCATTTGGAAAACTTTATCAAAGTCCAAGTAACAATAAACTATTTCCACACTTTTGACCAAATTACTCTATTTGTATCAATTCACAACAAACAAGAATTCATATAAAATTACACATAAAACATTTACAAATACAAGCAGATGCAAAGCATGCCTGTGTTATCACTGGAAAACCACCTAAGCGTGTTAAAGAAACACCACACAGCTAATAAACCTTAAGGAGAACACACACTTCCACTCGTTGTGTTGTAAAATTTAACCATGTGGCCGAAAAGGTTCGCATTTATTAGGCACGGTCATCAGTGCCACAGGAAACGCACAGGCAGGGCTTTGTTTGTGGTAGTCCTGCATGGCAATGTTGCTCCAGACTCCCCCAAGACCCCGATCCAGACAAACATACACAAGCTTGCATGTGCACAAACCCGCACGCGAGAATGAATGACGTAACGCAACAAATGCTCTTGTGCTGCAGCCACCAGCTGCGGAGCGCTCGGGACCTTGTGGCTGGGGTCTTCTAATCGTTTCCTTCACTAAAAATCAATAAATCATGTCTAACCCAGGACCCACATTGCTGACAGAACCCTGTATACTGGCTACAGACTGTATATTTTTGTAACTCAACAATGCCTTTCATAGATTCCAAATAAGGCCTGTTTCAAATTACCAGTCCAGCGCTGCACACTATGTCTTCGTAGCAGAAATAGCCCAGAATGATAAAGCTCATTTTCAATCGATGAATTTTAGGCCTTATATGTTCCAACCTACTAGCCAGTATTGTATTTTTTATACATATTTATCAAACAAAGCCAGCGCACATGAATGTAAAACAACCCAAGCACACTGCATTTATATCTCCATCCCCAAAAACAGCGAAAAGTTATACCAGCACCAGCCCTCAGATCCTACATAACCCTAAAAACGCAGCACTTGGACCTGCCTGACTGGAGATTCTGAGAAAAAGGATTTTGCAAATTACCTAGACTTACTTAAACATGGAATCAAAGAAGGGTCTGGCATCAATTTCTTCAGTCTGCTCTTAAAAGGATTTGAAAGGTCCGTGCTCTCTGGGTATGTCACCAGTTAAAGGACTTAAAAGGATGATTCTGCAGCTTAGAAAGAAAAGCCCCAGACAGGGAAGCTCACCTCTTGGGAATGTGCTGGCCTCCCCACGTGATAGTGACAGTGTACTTGCCCTGTGTGTTGGGGTAGTACTCATAGGCATACACGCCATCCATCGCCTCTTTCAATTTCACGGGTTCCTCGAGTCCTTCTGCAAGAGAGAAATCTGTTGTAACACTTTCTAAGAAACACTGGGAGGCACCTGTGCATCTCCAGTCACACAGAAGTATTAACAAGCCTATTTTTATGCATTTGTTTTCAGTTTCTCAATGTATGATCATTTTAATCTGCCACTGCCAACAGGTGTATTACAGACAGCCTGTTATAACTACACTCTGTATTACATCAATATGAATTACATCAAACATGATGAATTCATAACGGGCCGTTTTGGTTTCCATAACCTAACTGCATGGACTCGGGGGGGCGAACAGGACATTGTGAAACTAATACATGATCGTACTCAAGTTACCTTTGATTTGGGCCCTTTAAACACAAGGTTACAGTAAAGAAAAGAACTAAGAACAGTAAATCACTGTGGACATCACACCTACACAATCTGACGTCCAGTACGCCATAATTACAGTAAGAAAAGTCATTATTTTGGTAAGAAGCACTTAAAAACATGGTTCTGGCTTGTCTACAGGATTTGTGATGCAAGCAGCCCATTAATCAAAGTCAGAAGAGCCTGGATGAAGCCTGCTGAGTCAGTTAGAATAATGCCATATGGGAACCAGAGCCTGGTGGTGCCTGGGGAACCTCCACCCTGGACTGTTCCACCGCAAGAGCACCACTGAATTCCTGCTCCAATTTGTAAGTCACTGTGAACTCAGAGAGTTGGCCAAACACCAACCCTTGACAAAACTAAAACCCTCACGCCCAAACATTACCCACGCCGAGAACCAAGCTGAGCACTGCAACCATCACTAAGCCTAAGAAAGCTTCATCAGCACCTTTTCCCCCAGAATAAATGTGTCATAAAGCATAAAAGCAAACCTATTTGAGACTACAGGACAACTCAGCACAAGTAATTAAGTTTAAACCATATTTAAAAATAGGAGTGTAAATCAGTTAGCCTCTTAACTTACAAGCAAAACTAAAGGGGCAAACATTAAACTTATTTGTAAATGACTGAATTTAGAAGGAGTTACTTACTGGGACCCTTGACTGTGACCTTTATGTCACCGCTTCCTGCATTTCGGGTGTCCACTTTGAAGTCAGCCACCTGACGGACCCTCACTCCTCTGGGCTGCAGGCCTCTTCCAGTTGCTCGGCAAGCACCAGGCGTGGATGCTGAAACACACATGGCCGTCTTTCTAAATGAATGTTCTGAGGCTTAGAAAAGTCTACCAGCATACTTCTTGTTATGATTTGAGTGCATTAGTGCACAGTAAACTCTAACAGTAAAATTAACTGTAAAAATAAAGAAAACCAATCATTTTAGTCACTGATATCATGACATCTTTTCATACTGTTCCAATCACAGAACGATTAAATACAGTGCGGTATATAACCTTGCACTAAAAAAAGGCCTTTTTCAGCTTTACGTAAACAAGCATCAGTTGTCAGTTGTCATAAAAGCTATTTTCTCTATTATGATGTCAATTGACTGCAGCATGTGTTACAAGCCTTTATCTATGTGTATAAAGTACCACACAAAAGAAAAACTATAACTTGTTTAGTTGAGCAGTATATACTTTTAAAAGCTAATATCAGAATGTATACAAATACTACTAATACAGTAAATAGTGCTGTTATGTGTGTGTGTTATCTTTATCATTCCCAGACCTCTCTTCATGGAAGCCCAGTATTTTATTGTAGTTCTCATCAAACACCTCAAATACCTGGTTGAGCTCAATCAATACTTTATTAGATTAAATCAGCAGCTGCTGGAGTTTCACAAATCCATGCAAAGGCTGGAGGAACAGAGGAGAAATCTGGAACCGAAAGATCAAGCGCTTTTTACAAACCACACTTAAACACTATTTAATGCTTTCTGGTTTGTTTGCATTTGTTCTAATGTTAACTTGTGTATTTGCCTGCAGAAGGTCCTTCATTGCTCTGATAAATGGCTTTAAACAGTTTGCACAGGAGTCTAAGACTTTTGCACAGCACTGCAGCTTTCTGTTAGTGGCCATGAAAGGCTTTTGTAAGTGTCGTGTTGCCTTATAACCGCTGGCCTTCGTTAAAGTGTTACCCCAGATAGTATGAACTAATCCTGATGTTGCCAAAGTTCCACTGGCTTATCCATACACAAGCCCACACTAATGCCACATGCAGGGTAACAGGCCCCTGGGATGAGAGGAGTTCCTCTGCTATGAGGTAGTCTCTCCCTCAGCTCTCTCATTAGACCAGAGGATCAGATGCCAAGGCCACAGTCAGGGCGGAGCGGGCCCCAGCAATGTCCAACTGCCATCTGCCTTTCAGGAAGACACAATTCACTCTGAGGCACCTATCAACATAACACTCAAGAACAAAACTAGAAAATATTCAAACAAATTCAAACTTAAGAGAAATAAGGTTCATTAAGAACCTCAGGGGCATCAGAAGCATTTTTTATGTTGGGGGAGGGGGAGTTCACTGGTGGGGGTGGTCTGGAGCTCGGGAAGAGGTGCATGCACTGCAGGTTTTCCCCATACAAATGGATAGGTGGCTGGGGGGCGGGGGCATTTAAAAGTGGGGGGATCCGTACTACATAACAAAATGGTGCCCATGAAGGACCCAAAACATCAGATAACTGTTCATTAAGTTGATACAGACTTCTTATCAAATTCTGTTTGAACATACTGGATTTACACAGTGTCTCATTCTGCTGGTGGCAAATCCAAAAATAAGGCTGGTCCTAGTAAAGCAAAATAAAATGAGACCCAAAAGACTAGTCTGCATGTTTAAATGGATATTTTCTGACTTTTAGTTCACATGGCATTGCCTCCACACTCATTAGTTTGCACATTTTGGTTCTTGAGGTCATATTCGCCAAACCATGCCCACTGCACCCACAAGAAAACGGGGGAGGAGGGTGATTAAACCAGCTCTGTGGGCGCGTTAAAGCTAAACCACAGCACTCCCTCAAAAAATTCATGGCTGCTTCGTCACCATTCTTAAAGTTTTAAGAGTGTGGGACGAAGATTCTGGTGAAATACAGATGGAAAACAGCCAAAAAAGCGACATCGGGTCCTGAAAATGACAAAAAGTAACAGGACTTCGTAAGAAAACTTCATCTCCTGGCTGCTTGTCCTGACTTCTTTCGGAGGTCAGGAGCTTGTAGGCCAGATCTGACACGGGTGGAGGAGTCCACTCCGGCAGATTCAACAATGCCTCCACTGTTTGGTTATGAACGTCGAGTAAAAACTGATTGTAAAACATAGCCTTGTTATTTACCAATGTGATAATGCCTTACTTTTTATTAAGGAAAATCAATTAAATTAGGTTTCATTTAAGGTAGAATTGCTGAATGCTACCTGGTTTGGAAAAGTTGCCTCACAGAGAAGGAATTTAGTGTTTTACAAGCCCTGAAGTCGGTTTGCCAGCACTTGTGTTTACGGAGCTATACAACTAGGCTCTATGGTAGAGTGGCACGACACACAAACACACACACCCAGAACCAAAATCTCTTCACCTATGAGTTTCCTTTTTGATAGTATCCAAATATTAATGAGAAATTAACGAAACAAAATGCATAACTATGGATTTTGATATGGATTCTCCTAACCTTGACCTAGCTTAAGAGTTTAACAAATTAAATTACACTACCTTTTGCATACATTCTTACCATACTAATGAAGACTGACTTCTGAAACACCTCTCAACCAGTATACTTAAAACAGAGGTGTCTCAATAAAACACAGCTTTTGCCAATCCATGGCAAGCGTCTGTACACATTCGGCTGGGTGAATAACAGGCTGGCTGGGCAAAACAGTCTTAACACAGATTTTACAGCTGCTGTGAATGGTTTACCACAACCGTAAGACGCACAGCACAATTACCAAAAGTACTTAACTGCTCCTCGGTTACTGCATATTAAAAGACTCCAAGACTAGAAGGGGGCAACTCTTTGTATATACTTTTATAAATGGAGCTCATTTGTTGAGATCCCAGCAGTGCAGCATCTATCCCATCTCAACATTTGACATTTCTACAAAATTCTAATTATTGCATTAATAATTTGAAACCTTGAGCAGATTATCTATTTTCTTTGTTATATTCCTAACAAAGGGTATAGTTTGGTATAGTTCAGTCAATGTCGATAAAGTAACAGCTTAATGGCTGCGAATAATAGTTGCCACAAAAGGTCATGAGGATTTCTAAATATTTTGCCACTTGCTACAAAAGTGTCCTTTTGTCATATGTGAACACACAACAGCACGCAGAGTGAACAGCATGAAGTTCTCTGCATTCAAATCATTCACCAAGTGAAGCAGTGAGCAGCCAGGAACAAAGCACCTGGGGAGCAGTGTGTGGGGACAGTCTACTACTCAAGGCTACTTCAGTCCTGGGATTTGAACCCTTATGATCGCAGGGGCAACTCCCTAACCACCAGCTACTCCTATAGTAGAGATATGAAAGTTAACTCTGAGTCAACTCTAATATGAATTCAATGCATTAAACCCTGTCAAATCGAGCCATGTCTCATGAGCTAGTTTGCAATACTCTTACAAAACGTATGCGGTACCTGGGCCGACGGTGACCGTGTAGGGGCTCTTGGGGATGGCAATGCCCCCAAATGTGATGTTGACTGTGTGGGGACCGGCCTGCACAGGTCTGTAGGTGCAGCGGAAGACACTGTCGCCCTTGTCCTCCATTATGGCTTCCACTGTGTTCTGTTTTCCCTGTGGGTCCTTGATCACTGCGCTCACATCTCCCACTCCAGCTCCTGTAAACATTGACAAACAGCGGGACTAAGGGCTATCCTTGTAATAAAGGCACTCAATCTGATGCAACTTGAAAGGACAAAATCTGTTCAATGAATAATGAAGTGTGCTGATTCAGGTGCAATAAGCATTTCTAAGAAAAAAAACCACGTGTGTTTACTTACCTGCGGTATAGATGTCGAAGTAGGTGGGTTTGCTAGCAATGTTGCCAACTGGCTCCAGGCCAGGGCCTTTGGCAGTGACCTTGGTGGGGTCTCCCTGGGCCTTGTCTACATTCACCTCAAAGGGGCTCTTTGGAATTTGCTGGCCAGCAAACAGCACGGTCACCTGTGTGGAGGACACAAAGCCTATAAATTAAATTTAAACTAGTGAATGAACACACACAGGGAGACGTAAAGGGGGGCAGGAGTTTTCAAAGCAGAATAAAAACCTCTTTATGAAATAATACCACTGCTAGATCTAGATCGCGAACGCGTACCTTGTGAGGTCCCATGACTTGAGGAATGTATGTCACACTGTAGGTCTTTTTGCCTTCATTGGGCACAGCCTTGACCTCCTCTTTCCTGCCCTCAGGGTCCTCGATGTAGACAGTGACCTGTCCCTGCCCTGCACTGAAGGTGTCTACTGTGAACACGGCTGGACGCATCACTCTGTTGCCCACCGGCTCAATACCTGTCAACATGTGAATAGATATGAGACACAAATTCTTAAATAACCTACATTTTCATCTTAAAAGGGGTTTTGTTCATTTGAAATCGTTCCGACACATTCTTCACACAGAAACGTCACTTTTAAAAAAAAAAAATTAGTCCACTGTATAAAGCAGAAACTGAACTAGAGCATCTTCCTTTAAAGGGCCTAATCACACTGCTTAACTCAAATAAAATGATACACCCAGACCGTCACCCACACCTCATTCATTATTCAAACAAAACCAATACATAAGTTACACGGCTTACAGTTCCAGACTATAAGATGGAAGTCAATCAAAGACTTTGAGCAGTGATGCCAGGAATTCGTTAGTAATTAAGCCTTATGGGCCACATATGAGTCGAGGTTATTGTTAAAGCTAATGACCATGGATTTCCTTGAATTGTATTACTCAAGGCCTTTCCATGTTCCTCCTTTAAGCATTACTTAAAATTCAGCGGCTTGCTTGTTCTCAGAAAATACACCAAAGGTTTTGGTAGTGAGAGTTGAGCAAGCATACAATATCTTATGGTAAAAGCATACCTATAGTAGTGTTTTATACAGAAGTTATACGCAGGACAACTTTGAGAAAGGTTAATTAACAGAACCTCAGAGACCTCTATAAATACCTACAGTGGAAAAGAATGTGGTTTGAGCTCATTTGACTTAAACCAACATGAGTTATTTTAATCAGCAGCCAGGTTCCCATATTTCATTCAAAATGCATGAGGTTTCTCTATAGATTTGCTTTAGTTAGCACAAGAGTGGAAAACCACACAACACACTATTATGACTTGCTCACAGGCTAAAAGGGCAATTTTAATATTCATTTATCCGTTTCATCAGCATGTCAAACATAACTCTCTCTCGCCGGCTTAATTAATAGTGCGGTGCAGTAAGCTGGAGCGAGGCCAAAGCCTGAGTAGGCAGCACAGGGTTTACCTCTTAGGATTTCAGTAGACTGTATTAAACCAGGTTATTCTTAGCATATTCTGGCCCACAACAAATACTGTTAGACTACTGACTACTGAAAACAAACCTTTCTCTAGAAACCTTACATCCTTTAGGAGGAGTGAAGCCGACTGAACCGAAAACTGCTGCCCTTTCAGAAAAAGATGAGGAGATTGCATAATGGAGAGGTAACATTAAAGTGAATAACGTCTGTTTTCGACTGCAAATGAACCTGAATTACTACTCCACAGAGACGTCTCCCTGACTGTTTAAAAACACTCAGACTTGCCCTGTACAAAACTCAACACTGTTCAGAGCTCAGTGAAGCTAGTCACTCTGCCCCAGCGAAATTAAAAGGTATGGGGGGGTCCTAATGGCACGGCTGGCCTCTGAATCAAACTGCCAAACTGGGCGACAACTTCTAAACTCATTAGCTACTGGGCTTTGCAGGCTTGACAAAATTTACAGCAAGTAAGGAGTAGATTTGCAGGCCATCTATCAGCCATGTTCGAAGTCCTACACAGCCTCGCCATATTTACACTGCAGTATTTTACGCCGGAGAAGCTGTCATGTCCAAGCAAAACACGGAGGGGAACCATTAAGGAGCTCCATAGAGCTCCTCTGCTGTTTCAATCGAAATCCCATTATACTGGACAGATGAACAAACTCTGTAGAAGGATACAGAGGTAAAGGAAGCAAAATCCTACATTCCCATAAATAATGCAACAGAGACCTTTAAAATCATCCCATTTATACTTTTGGAGCTCATAAAAATGCCCTACAAAGAAAAACACTGCTATCGTTCCCACCGATAATAATGTCGAGGAGACACAATAATTTTTCATCATAAAAATAAACAATGTGAAAATGAATGCAACAACTTGCCTTTTCCAGATGACTCTGGAGTTCTAAAGAACAAGTGCAACAAGTGCTTTATACTCTAATCTGCTTTTTAATCGGTGTGAATTATTCAGGTGGTGATTGTACGAGGAACTCCATGAACACAAGTCTAGCACTGACAGCCTATTAGACCCTCAGATATAAAAAGATGAATATGGAATTGTTTTGAATTGAAAAGCACATGATGAGAGTGAATCAGACTTGAATATAGAAATAAACTGATTAATGGAACGGAAGTCTGTAATTTATAATTTGACAGACGAGGTACATCGGATGTCTAACATTGTTAGTTTCAGTCAGTAATGATGGTCCTACCTGGGCCATAAGCACGAGCCTTTTTAGGATTGAGTTTGGGTTTGAGGGGGGCTCCAGGCTTGAGTTTAGCCTTGGGGAACTGCGACAGGTACGTCATAACAGACTGCTCGTCCACTTTCGGGTCAATGATCTCTTCAGGAGCAATAACCTGCAGACGTACAGTAACATTAGTCACTATTACTGTATGGTGAAATAAAATGACATTAACAGTATACCATTTTACCACATAGAGTGCTTTAGAGCATATTACATTATGAGACACGGATTAAGGGTATATCCGATTTCTCTGACCCAGAGATGAGTGCACAGTGAAACAAACCTGAAACTAAACAATTTCAAATGAGGAAAATGATCCAACAATATATACAGCCATGGAAAAAAAATAAGATAACTTTATCTGTTCACTGTTTGCACAATTTGTAGCAGTGTGTGTGTGTGTTAAATGCACAAGATGCTATTCTTTTCTGAACTATTGCAGTATGAGCTGTGTAAAAAATAAGAAAAGCCTCCATATGTGTTGAGTGCAGTAGTGTTTGTAGAGCAGCTATTCTATGTGCTGTATTCCAGCAGCTTCACTCCTGATTCATTTCTGATGGGATGAAACGGAGTCACACAGCACACACTCTGCTCTTAACATCACTATTTTGATTGTTGCTGTTGTAAAAAATAATTTAAGATAGTTTTAGGTATAAGACATTTATATGTACTATTTAAAGTTTTCTGAATTTTGAATCAAGTGTTGTTCATTAGTGTATCAAACAATAGTGACAAGCACATGGCTGCACTCTCCAGGTCTTACAGGTTTTAAATATTACATTATATACACATACATAACATTCTTTAGAAGCTGTAGGGATGAGGAGCAAAATGATTAACATTAAAATAGCGCTGTAAAAGTCTTGGTTAAAGTCCAGCTGAGGGGCGTATTCTCCAACATTTTTCCCTGCACACCTTTCATGTTTGCAAAGGTGTGATTTGGGTGTGGACATGAGCTGTATATTCATTTAACCTCCTCCTTTTAAGCAAATATAACACTCTGTCCAAAACGAACATGCTCTGTTAACACTGTACACTGAACCTGAAAGGAAAAACACATTAGCTTGTCATTTTGTTCATTTAAAAGGGTTCCACCTTGCCTGAGAACAAAGTTCATTTGGCCAAAAGGACCTCATAATCCATACAAGCAGGCATTTCCCTGAGGAAGGAGCTCAGACAGAACACCTAGGCCTTTTCATAAATGAAGAAATCATCAAATAAAGTTTAGGCCATTTTAACTCGATGTTCTTTTAGTATTTGCCCGACTGATGCTGCAAATAACAGTGTTTTTGATTGTGTGATCCAAGTGTCTAGACCAATCACAGTTTAATGATGTTTCTGAATCACCCTGATGGAATCCAATGAAAGGGAAAATAATGCATTCCAAATGTTCACCCTAGAACAACAGTGATTGAGCAATGTTTTTATATTATGCTGTATTGCATCAATGTGTGCAGTCAAACTACGTTCCCTCACCTGTGGGATTCCGAGCCAGTCATCGGCCAGTTGCATGGCTTCTGTAGCATTTTCCACTGGCTTCTCTGTGTCCCAGGTCTCCCAGTCAGGACACAAACCTAGCAAACATGTATACACACAATCAAAAAACATGTAACAATAACTCAGTTCTTACTAAAACTAAGTAACAAAAGGAGAAAAGGGGTGTCATATAAAACATTGTAACAAGTATTCCAAGTTATTAAAAAAAATTGACTTCAAAACTGTTATTTTCTACCTTTTGAAAACACCAACTTCTTAACATTTTATAATAAAAGGCCCAATCGAAATAGTCCGAAATGACCATGAATCAACTATTTTATCGACATCATCATTACTTATGCTAGCATTAATGCTGCTTCACTTACATTCATAAATAGGGACCACATTACAATAAAAATACTCATACAAAGGGTTTATAAATAATTTAGAACCAGGTTGCTAATGAAGTTGTGAATCATTAATAAGCAGTTATAAACAAATAAATGTCAAACATTGATGCAGGCGGGATCTCAGATCTTGCTAGTCGTTTCCTCAGACAGAATGTTAAACTTCATCAGGTCTTTGTTAACATGCTACTACCATTCATACACCAGAGCTTGCCAAATAGTGAGCCTGCATCAAGGTATGACAACTGTTGTAACTTGTTTATAACTCTTAATATTTATAAACTGTCTACAATCTAATTAACATGATTATAAATCATGCATTAACCTTTAGTCTTATTGTAAAGTGGTACCCATTCAAGGTTCAGTACATTTCAGTGAGTTACAGGGATGTGAAGGCAATTTAAATTAGGGCTTTAAATTACTTTAGTCGAAAAGTACTCGAAATCGACATTCAGAACCTATAATCGATCAAAATTTTCCAGGTCGATTATTCCGATTACTTTCCCTTTAAAAACACTACCGCGTGTGGAGTCACGTGACCCCGCTCCGTTATGTTACGTTATTCCGCCGACATGTCGAGCATGGAGAGCTTAAACACTGAGACAACTGAGCAACTTGTCAGTGCATCAGGGCAAAAAAATAAATAAATAAATAAATAATCGTTCATTAATCGTAAAAATTCAATTAATCGACATTTTGATTTTAGGCCAAATCGCCCAGCCCTAATTTAAATGTACTGTTACTGTTGCACATCTGCAATTTGGACGAATACATAGCTCCTGGTCTATCTGTCTAACTTTGGTTCAAATGAACAATCATTTTCTGAACACAAGACAAAACCAAACAGCTGACCTGGCGCACAGCTGTCCACTAGGGCTCCCAGCGCCCTGCCGTCCTTCCAGTCCTCGCTGAAGTTATTGATGGGCAGGTCAGGAACTTTGTTCTGGATCCAGCCCAGCAGCCTCTGCTTGGGGGTTGCCTTTTTGGCTTCGTCATCATCCTCATCCTCCCACACAGGCATGGAGATGGAGTAGTGCAGGATGAGGGTCCATACCATTCCAAGGATCAGTTTCAGGTTGCCATCCACAATGGCTTTACTGTCTGGATAAAGCAGGAATAAAAACAGACGTAAGAACACTGATCTCTGTCTCAACAGTTGAAGCATCATAAAAATAGGATAAATTGCAATCATTAACTACACGGGGAAACACATTTTTATGAAAGGTCTGTCTCACTGCAATTTCTGATGTTTCTTAGTCAAGATTTGTACACTGATTCAGAAAACCACATCAGTTTTTTTCCAACCTTAGTTGGAATAGTTCTAGAGATAAACTAAATTGTATGTATATTTTTCATTATAAGGTTGTTGTAATACTGCTATTTTCATTTTAGTCTCACAGATGCGTGTCTCAAACTGCGTGAAAATTGGCAACCCTGTTATCTACATGTACAACAAACAAACAACATATTAATATGAAAAAGTTACAAGTATAACAAAAGACTTTCAGCCAAGCAGCCAAGTTTTAGGTTTTTCTAAAAATGACGTTTCTAACGAAACCTTAGAAGCCAAATGAAAATAAACATTACCACTGAAATCAGCGTGCTGTGATTGTATAAGACACACTACAAAATTTAATGAAACAAATTTTTGTTGCCTGGTGTAATGGAGGAGCATTTGGTTCACATCATTCCGACAGCCTTGGTAAGAGTACAAATATGAATATTGCAGAGTAAACAGAACGTATGAATAAATTTACAGTTTAGGATGATATTTGTTTGTATTAACCATACTTCCTTACACTATGCTAAACTAATGGCTTATAAACAGACATAGCTTGGTTTCCTCAGATCATTACAGCACATTTTCCTCTTCTAAAATGAAGGATGAACATTTAGTGTGAGCACACAAATTGAAGCAACCTAACACACAAAGAGAACGCTTAACTGGTGCTCTGGTGCATGTATGATAGAAATACATCATGAGCTGCTAGAGGTGTATATTGTACTTGTGTTCACTTGTATGACCATGAACACTAAGTGAGGACTCAGTCTTCTAAACAGAGATGTTCTTTTCAGAAGCTGCACATTTAATGAGTTTACAGTGAGAACAAATATATATCTTTCATTTTCCTCAGGGTTTATAAGCAATGTAAGTTTAGAACTGGAGCCATGAAGGTTATTCACCAAACTATTGATGTTTTCTCGTTTCTACAAAGCAAAGATGTACCTAGCTTTTGATAAGAAAATCTGTAAAATGCTGTAAAAGAATTGTAAACAATTTCCTGATTTTCAAAACTTAATAATTGTTGGATATATTTTTGGTTTCAATTTGTACTGTTAAAACTAAGAATCAATATTAATGTTCAACTCCAAGACCAGTCACCCGAAGCAGCATTAATCACAATGAGCGATGTATGGCAAGTCTGTGTAATTATGAGATAAACCAAATGTGACCACCACGTTTATCTGAACGGGTCTGATTAATGCGACCCCTCCCAAGTGCCAAAGTGCATCAGCACACAGCGTTAGACCTTCCTGTACCAGTCAGTGTAATGAAAACACGGATTTAGTACCGATTCAGAACAAACGCAGGCTAAGAAGAGGTGAGGTCCAAACCGATTACGCTCCGAAATAAACTCTCTCACATTCCCAAAATATCTTGTTAGGGGGTCAAATGCGCCGGTGACAGTTAGTAGCTCTGGAAACCGCATGTTATTAGAAAACAAAGGAAATGCCCATTCAGTAGTAACCGCGTTTCTAAGAAAGAGAGTTTATTGCACTTGGGAAAGTTCCTGCTTGTGACAAAAAGAAGCAATCGAGGAGAAAATACAGCTGTTAGCCATTCTTAATATTCCAGACACACCGCTGTCGGGACGAGCGCTTCCAGAACACCAGAGGCACGGGAGCGTGGTCTAAACGTTTTATCTGTGGACGTCTTGGCTTTTCTTCTGTACTGAATAATGGCTTCAGCTCTATTTCTCTACCTTGAGAAAACTCGAGTGCAGTTAAATCAGCCACTCCTTACAGCTCCACCCAGTCCGCTGCTTTGGTTCGCTAGCAAAATCACACATAGGAGTGAGAGTGTGTGTGTGTGTGTGTGTGTGTGTGTGTGTGTGTGTGTGTGTGTGTGTTGTGGTGTGTGTATATTACGCCCTCTTTGTTTAGCACTATCAGCCATCTTTCACAAACATCCTCTAAGCGGCTGTCAAACAATGAGGAGTGGAGGCGAACTTTAGCCCACTGTAAAAGAGATTTAGTCCATACTCCATCTCAGCCTCAGCATTAAAACCACTGACAGGTGAAGTAAATAACACTGATTATCGCGGTACAACGCCACCTATCAAGACATGGGAAACATTAGGCTGCGAGAGAACAATCGTTTTTTCTAACGTTTCCGCATTAAATGGGTGTTTCCATTTTAGTGTCAGGAAATCAAACAGTTTAAGAAGCATGACAGGGCTTGACTTGTCCCCCAGATCTCAATCTGATAGAGTAATGGTGGGATGTGCTGGAAAAACAAGTCTGACCCACTGAGACGTCACAAGCTACAGGACTTAAAGCATTTCCTTCAGGCGCAGACACAGCAGCACACCTTCAGAGGTTTTTGCGCCGCCCATGTCTCGAGAGTTTTAAGAGCAGCTAGACAGTATTAGGCACGTGGTTCAATTTAAAATAAGAAAATATATTACCCATAGCATCACAAACACAAGCCTGAACAAAGCAAATCTTGCAGTTTGGCAAATAATTCAAAGTCAAAGTCAAAATCAAAGTCAACTTTATCGTCAATTCTGCCATATGTACCGAAAACACAGAAAATTGAAATTACGTTATTCTCAAACCCCAGGTGCATACACGTAACATTAAATACAGAAGGTGCAATTTTAAAAATACAATTAAATACAATTATACATATAATATATAAAAATATGGTGCAAAAAGAGCAAGATTGTAGTAAGGTGACATAGTTATAACAGACAAAAGTCTTTAGAGGTAGACTGAGGGTAGTAATTGGGTAGGAAGAGGTAGTTAGCAGAGCACCATAGTCATTAAATATGTTCAGTTACTTTAGTAAGTCCGCACCAGACTGTAGAATCCAGAGAGGGAAAAAATCTGTGTTTAAACTGTGAGGAGTTTTCGTCTTTTTGCCGTAATATCATTTGCTATCAAGCACTGGTATCATGGCACTGGATACATGTTTGTATTGGGCTGATATTAGATGATGCAATTATGGGACTCTAGAAGAGCAGATTTTATTTAAAACGTGTGCATGTTATTCAATTTAATACATTTGTTACCCTGCAGAAATAAATGTCAGGGATCCCTGTAAATCCAGGTAAATCTAATATACTAAATCTACCTTTCATAAACTGGCATCAACAGAAACATACATTAAAAACAAACAAACAAAAAAAAAAACAACACTGGCCGAAACATTCCATAACAGTGGTTGAGCTTTTCCAAACATCCCTGGTTCCTAAACGACCATACCAACTAAACTCAACAACGCTGCACAGTAGGAAGCATTTTACTACTTAAAACCCAACAATATAAAGCTAAGGGTGGGCATTTGCTGCATCATGTCCACATGGCCATGTGACAGAGCTGACCGACGGTACCAGCGAAGTGACGGGCCAGGCTGGAATGTTCTGGCAGGGCTGGCGAGAGCCGCATGGTGCCAGACTGACAGGGGCTGAGAGCGGCTTTGGAGCTCCTGCCACAGCCAAGCATAATTCATTAGTGCTGGACTCTACATCAGTGGCCCCTTCTTCCTCCCCTGGGGGTTTCTTAATGGAATCTGCATCAGGAGCTCCTCAGTTACAGGATAGCCCCGGCGTGACAGGGAACCTCACTACAATAGAGGCTGCTGCTGTCCTTTGTTCAGCTTTTGGACGTTCTGGGAAAGGGGTTGCCACGGCAACCGAGCTTGACAGTAACTTGAACTCTTGTACGCTTTAGTTCGGGCAGGGAGAAAAGTAGGAAAAGGCTGACACACTGTACACATTTTGGAGCCATTAAATGCTGAGTTGGCTGTTTGACTTGATGTGCTTGTTACACTGTTTTGGACTCACTCGATTCTATAAAAAGCACAACTGAAAAGTTACTTAAGTGGCAATTGTCACCTCCTCCGCAGCATGTCCAACATTTCCAGGCCGAGCAGCAGATTTGGTGGAAATCTCTCAGCAGGACTGTGTAAATTAGACACTTTCAGGAATGACAACTCAGGAACAAAGTGCCTGAATGTAATCCCAAACATTTGAAAGCTTTTCATGTAATAAAAATGTACATGTAATTTGTGTAATAATAAACAGGTGCATGTGTGTGTGTGTGTGTGTGTGTGTGTGTGTGTGTGTGTGTGTGTGTGTGTGTGTATGTGGGACGTATATA
>JBBPDC010000135.1:6312375-6338342 GCA_037974485.1 Hemigrammopetersius urotaenia
TGTGTGTGTGTGTGTGTGTGTGTGTGTGTGTGTGTGTGTGTGTGTGTGTGTGTGTGTGTGTGTGTGTATGTGGGCAGTGTAGATGCTTCATTCACATTCTCAGAAAATGACGCAATCCATACAAAGCTGAGAATAACGAGCCTGCAGTCACGCCAGTGCACTGTTCCAGCAGCTCTGAGGAGGAAGGCCTGAGACAGAGGGACGCAACAATAAACCAGCACAGCAGGACCCAGCAGATTTAGGCCATGAGGGAAGCAAGGACTAAAACACAAAGACTGTTGTGAACAGGTGAACTCAACAAACTGGCCCCAATTCATTAGGAAATTATTAAAAACATCAGGAAATCTCTCCAATTGCAATATGATTTCAAGTCATTATATATTCTTGTGCTCAAAACACACAGTCAGCAATCAGGCAATACACTACTTACATACTAACTTTCAATGGAGTGCATTATTTAATTCAAGCAACAAAATATCCTCTTGGTTTGGCAAATTGTAAGTCTTTTTGAAATATTACATGAAATATGTTCTCGATCTATTACACTGTTGATGCATGTCCTGCCTGCCTCAAGGAGATACGTTTCCCAGCAGTGAGGTTAGATCAGATATATGGCATTTTTAGCACTGGACAGGTCAATTTGTATTAGGCCAATAATGGACGATTCATTCATAGTACTCTAAAAGAGCAGAAATATATTCAAAATATGCAAAAATATGTGCATTTTATTCATGTTACACTGCAGAAATAAATTATAGGTTTTTATGAAAATCTGACATTCTAAATATACCTTTCAGAAATGTTTAATTTATTGGCAACAACAGAAACGTACATAAAATGATCAATGTTGGGCCAAACTTCCCATAACGGTGCACCCCTTGGGACCAGCCCTAATAAGCAGCTCATGAAGCTTCAGGTCAAAAGCTTCTGGAGTACAATTCGATGGTAAAGATCACAGATATGCTCAGTTTCAAATTATGCCTATGGCGGTTTCCCCTAGAATTTCCTCCCCCCAAACCTGCAACTGAGGTTTGTGAAGAACCGAAAGTGAGTTAGAGGAGAAAGAAGCTAAAGGTAGTTTCCAAGTAACAGCAAGGGTCAAGGAGGGCGCGGTGGAAGGTGCGGTTACTCTCGAGTGCTTGTTCTCCATGTGCTTTCGATGTTATTGATTTCTCCAAGGGAACTGGCAAATGTCAACAAACCCTGACGAAACTGAAGACTGCCAACCCAGTTTAAGAATCACTGATACATTTTAAATAAGGACTTAAATAAGAAGTGCATGAATGAGGCTGTAGCATAGACAAAGAAGTTAGCAGCATCTGCAGAAACTCCCTTCTCTTCCTTAGTAATCTTTCCAAGCACAGACAGGAATCAGGTCCAGCATCTGATGCAACATGATACCAAGTAAAGAAAGCTTCTTGGAAAAGCGTGTTAAGATTGATAAGTTTACAAGAAGCTATTTTTAAAACGCTCAAAGACGGTGGAGGACAGGAGAGACTGACCAGTCATTTCCGCTCCTCCACCAAGTGTGGGGGTGTGATAACCCAAGCAAGTGTTTCATTTGTTACGTTATTGAGCAATTCAGACTGTGAAAAGGTTTGAAACGTTCACCACAGAAAAGAGATATCACTTTAATTTGAAGGCTATGGGGCCGATACAGGAGAGACACTGAATTTAATGATTGACAAATTGTACATCATTTATGTCTCTTTTGCCCGTTTCCTCTCATGGCTGCACTTCTGTGTGGGAAAAGAGGGGGATACGGCTGGAGATTTCCTTTGGGTGGAACCAAACCATTATGTCCAGCACTTTCCTAACGGCACTGTCACAGGGACCATATCAGCCATTCCCTAAATGTTTCGCAAGCCAGAATAATATCAAATTTAAATTCAGGGTATAATTGAGCTTTCTTGTTCAGGTGCATCATGTTCATGTGTTTGAGGCTACACTAGAAAATAAGCAATGATCTAATGCCCTAGACCAGAGGCATCGACCAAAACAAGTTTAATATGCACTAAAATTTCCCAAAAAATGTTATGCGAAAGCTGAAGGCAACACCTGGTAATGTGTGGCAAGGGACAAATCCATTCCAGTTAGACAGTCTGCAGAGGAAGCTCCAGGCTAACACACACTATCCACATTAGTATTCCTCATCTCACACACAGACTAATGAAAACAACTCGGAACAAAATGAAAGCTTTACAAAAATGCTTGAAAGTATCGTCTGGGGACGGTATCAGTTGGAATTGGTATCACTGAAACTACAGACACAAAAAAAACCCAACACAAACAACTTGAAGTGCCAACTTGAAAACGAAATGGTCGTGTTTCTCAAGTACATCATCCTCCATATTTAGAGGAAGATAAACGATTAGAGGGGAACGCTAACCCTATTTGTTTTGGTGTTGCTATGGCAACAAAGTAAACTGCACAACGATGACACTTGAGGCGTACGGGCAGGGAAAGACCGGTTTCCAGACAATGAGATGCTTATCGCCCAACCAACTACTTGGGATACTGAAATCCCTACCAAAGGCCAAGAAAGTGGCTTCGATTACACCGCAGGAATCCAGCTGAACACACAGTCTGGAACTCCAGGAATAACAACAAGGAATCATAACGTAATCAGACCTCAAATTAACATGTTTTTTTTATAACTGCTGGTCTAAGTGTTCTACTGTCTTTTGCAGCAAAAGTGGAGCTTTGGATCACCTGGAGACCTCCACAGGTTTCTCCACCATCAGAAATCCAACAGTAGCCTTTTTCCATCGAGCTCACAGAGCACCTAGAGACCAGGCCTCCGTCCGAGGACACTGTTCACATGCTCAGAGAGTGAAGAAAAAAAAAAAAAAAAAAGGAGATGCCTGAGGCAAAGGAGGTTTTTCCTCCTCATGAGAAGACTAAACACCTTTTCATGCAAATAGAAACAACCTGCAAATAATTTCCTATCCATCCTGAGTTCCCAAGTTATGCAGACCTGTTCATACTGGGCTGCAAATAACTGACCAGGACACTGAATTACAAGCTTAAAGTGAACCTTAAATTTATCCACAGATCTACTTATTCACACAATTTCATCCTCCTTTTCCACAGAAGAATCCAAAATGGATCAGAACAGTCACACAACCCCTACCAGAAAGGGAGGAACACAGCGCTTAAAAAAATATCGCAAATGACGAAGTCGAGCCATGGTCCAACATCCTGCTCATTTTCGTTTTTGCCATCGCTAAAAAGCCAAGGGTTATAAAAGGGTCCGATTTACAAGCCTGGGCCTTGTGCACTGTGCTTTTGTCTTCAGAAAAGAGAGGGAGGCTCGATCTCTCGCTCCGAGCAAGGCCACTTCCAAGGGGTTTAAGAGCGAGCACAGTGAAAGTTCGGGTTGGAGGAGATTATAAAATAATCCAGATACTCCCACGCTGCCATTCCAGCTTTCCCGTCACACTGACAAGAACAGTTAGTGGAAAACATAAAAACTCCCAATTCAATGGAGCCAATGTGTCACAGCAAAGATAAAAACTGGAGGATTATTGCCTATAAAAAGAATACATATAATAATAATGTTTAATTATATAGTGCTTTTTCATATTCCTCTACATTTATAGAAGCAACACACACACACAGGCTGAGTAGCATATTAGTTTTCATAGTAAACTGTAGTAAACTTTAAGTTTACTACAGAATATGGAAAATTGTTGAATGAGTTGATTTACTCTCAAAACCAAACACATCAGTGCTTCTTGACCAGTCTGCAATCCGTTGCTCACTTACAAAGCAAAAGTCACACCCACTTTCGCTTTGTAATAACAGAAAGTATCAACAAAACTAGCGTCCAGGAAGTGGTACTGAAGCGAAGGTATCGGTATTACAAATATTGCAGCGATACCTGGCAATAGGCTCTGCTAGTTAAGCCAGAGTGAGCAGGGTTTAAACAGGATGCACATATGGTTATAATTGTATATCTGGCAGGGAACCAAGAAGAAGAAAAATGTATTCACCATAAACAGAACAATACAGTCAAAACTGTGAAACAAGCAGCAGAACATCCCACAGCCAAGAGTTCTCACAACTCCAAACCCTCCAGAGATATTCGGTCACGCTCTCCTGAACAAGCTGATATCCCCCAAGACAGTTTCTTACAGTATTACACTTTGTCTGAACCTTTGATCTCAACTGGAGTTCATCAATCGTAGTCTTTACTGGTTAGAGATTGAATTCCAGTGAAGAATAAGAGTGACCTCAACTTTGTTCACGAAGTGTTATTTAAATATATTAACCCTTAGATCACGATCACCACAAATCCATGCTAGCAGTACAATACCTGGTAAATTGCCATATGGCAAAACAAATCCTTATATGAAAGCTCCTCTTAATGCTCAAAGTGTCCGACGAAGCGTTGTTTGGCGTTCCTGTGTCACATAGCACAGTTATTGTAGAAGTTACTCTAATTTGAAAAACAAGTAATAATAATGTAAATTATCATGAACAAAAAAAAACCAAATTTCTTATTTTAGGTCTTGGAAAACGGAAAAAAAAAACAAGATCTTTGAACCCGGGAGAACTTCCTTCCCAGAGGGAGGGGGTCCAGAGAGCGGTCAAGAGGCGGTGCGCCAAGAGAAAGAAAACTGAACTGCGAATAAACACTGTTTTACAGGGATTGACAATCTTTTTGCTCTGGTACTCTAATGAGTGCATACATGAATAAACTGTATTTATTCATGTTGGTAATAAATACAAATTTTACCTACATGAATGGGGGGACATCAAAGTAAAAAATCATTTCACAACTGCTGATACCTCAATGTCTCCTCCTTAACAGACCAAATCAGTTGTCGTTTTTTGGTGCAAGTTTGGTACTGGACACACCTGGAAGTTGTACACAGGATGCAATGAAGCCCTCTGCCAAATATAAAACAAAGGAGAGGAAAAGCAGTCATGGCCGAGTTCATATGTTTGCGTGGAGATTGTGTGCCAGTTCTCATTTGCACCACGAGTCTTAATTGATTTCCAAGGAGGACCTGTATGAACCATTATCAAAATAAGGTTTTCGTTTAGCGCTGAAAGACGAAATGGCACACTGAAGCCTTTGTTTGGATAACCCACATAATCCATGTGCATGTTTATGCCCGCTCTACTAGTTTAATCAGGAGAGATTTCTTGTCTTCATTAAAGGCCAGAACAAAAGAGATTTCGGGACTTATGAGCAGTGCTGGTAATATGGCAGTCATGTGGTTGACGCAATGCTGGCAAGACACGGAGTTGGGCTGCTCCTGCTATGGTGGCCAGCCAGAGCAGTTAGGAAAAAGAAATCGCATGGGCACTACACCGTGAACCTGAACACGGGAGGCAGTCACGCCACCTACATTAACTTCAAACAGGCTCAGGATGGGAACTTGCTTTAAAGCTAGATAAAGTATCTCAAGCTTTTTTTATGAGAACCAAGCGTTGTTCAGAGCAATGATTTTCAAACCAGTCCTGAGAGACCTGCACCCCACAAACCAGCCCATATTTTTGTTCCAACCCAGGTACCCAGCACACCTGAACCAAGCTTAAGAACACAGAACACCTAGTACAGCTGTGGTGGAAGCAAAAAGACCATACCAAATGAAAGACTTCCAAAACAGCCCATATGCACCCTCAGGTTCTTTATTTGCTGTGTTTCATATAAACCCCCATCAATGATCAGGGCTAGACATCTTATCAGAGTAAAGTGAGTGGAGGGAAGGGGCTTATGTGTCACACCCACTCACCGACTTTCTTTACGTTTAAATCAACTATAGCCACGATATTAAAACCACCTGCTTAATATTGTATAGGCACCCATCAAGCTATCAAAACAGCTCCAGAAGGTCTCTACAGGTGTGATATCTGGCATCAAGCTGTTGGCAGCAGATCCTTGAAGTCATGTTGTGAGTTGAGACCTCCATGTCTCAGGTTGGCTTGTCTGGCACATCCCACAGATGCTAGACTGAACTGAAATCTGGGGAATCTGAAGATCACGTCAATACTGAACTCTGTCATGTTCCTCAAATCATTCTTAAAACTACTTTTTCTGTGTGGCAAAGAGCAGGTCAGTGCTATCACTACCATGAAGGGAAAAACTTGGTCTGCAACAATGTTTAAGTAGGTGTTAAGACTCCACATGAATGCCTCCACATGAGGTGTTACGTCCACATGAATGCAGGGCCCAACGTTTCCCAGCAGAGCATTGCCCAGAGCATCACACTGCCTCCACCGGTTTGCAAAATGCACTCTCCTGAAATCCACATGACGCAAAGGCCAACATTATTTTTCAGACCAGGTCACCTTTTCCCATTTTGTTTACTTTTGGCCTAACATAACCCAGGTGTGACTGCATCAAGATAACTAATGTTATTCACCTGTTTTAATGTTGTGGATTATCGTTTCTAGAGCAGGAGATTCCGATCCTCTGCAACTTGTGGCCTGCAGTATTGCAAACTGAACAAGTATATTGTTGACCCCAAAAAAAAGAGAAATGCTTCTTTTGTCTGGCAAGAGAAACTGCGTAAACTCCAGTGTCCACATTGAGTTGGACAGGATTAGAATGGCACTTCATTTTTCAAGAGACACCTGCAAACCCCCTCTAATATGGCTGAAATGACTTCACTTTGCCTTAATTTGAATTAGAAACAGGGCATCATTGATCTACGTTAATACAGCTCGTTTCCTGCAGCTTCACACATTACCTCATCGCTGATGTCATGACCCAACAGCTGCAGTCTTACACGCCGTTGATGCATGAAGTGATTATTCTGTGCATTTCTGGAGAGCATTACACTCGCCAACTCAAAATAAGTCAGCTGAGGTGACACTGCCGGATGTGTTGACCAGTTATTTCATTAATTGAGTTGACCTATTGCCCGTTACCCACCACGGTTGAAAAAGAAACCACACACACAAAAAAAAATTATTACTAAAATGGGTCCCATG
This sequence comes from Hemigrammopetersius urotaenia, assembly GCA_037974485.1. NCBI lineage: Eukaryota > Metazoa > Chordata > Actinopteri > Characiformes > Alestidae > Hemigrammopetersius > Hemigrammopetersius urotaenia. The sequence continues at coordinate 6,319,324 of JBBPDC010000135.1, forward strand.
CTAAATCCAGTGAGAGTGTATTTTATAACCACTGTTTCTCTAATCTCTAATGTGCTGACGTGTGAAAGAAACAAGCATGAAACAAGATCGTTCTGCAGAGTATAAAAGTCACCTACTTGGCTGAGCACAGTTCTCAACACATTTTGTCAGATTACATCATTAGGTTTGTTTTCATTTCACTTGCATGGGCATTTCAGGGGGTGATCATGCATTTCGAACTTTTGTTTCAAGACTGAGTGATGTTACACAGGCATACTGCCTTTCTGCCAATATAAAACAGATTGTAAGGTTTCCCATAGGGAACAGGCCAATCAACACCACAACTAATGGTGGACTAAAGCCAAGATTATGCATGTGTGTGTGAGAAACAATGAGAAACCCCTGGGCCTCTGGGCTTCTCAGTTTGGCAAAAGCCCTCCCCCGGTAAGGTCACGGCTCTGTTCTCATACTGTCTGGACAACTAATGATGACATCACCGGCAGCCATCTGTGACTGGGGCATGTGGGCTTTCACCTAGTGGAGGGCATTCCTCCGCCGTGAGATCACCACATGCCCTGCGAGAGGAGCCAATGAGAGACCACAGGAGAACAAAGAGCCTTGCCCTAGAATCCCCATTAACAGTCCAGTCAGGTCATCCAACTCGTTCAGAGGGGTCTCCATCAAGCCAAGGCAAAAAAAAAACCCAAAAACTACTGCAGCTTTCACCAACTCTTGTGTCATGGAGTTTTATAATGGGGCCACTTAGAGGCTTATTGGATGAAATCATTAGCAGTTGCCACACTGACAAAACATTTAAAAGCAATAAAACATTTGAATTAATAACACTGTCTGGGGTTCGTATAAAATTTCTTGTTCAGATTTAGGCATGCAGGGAAAGAAAAAGAAAAAAAAAAACAAAAAAACACATGGCCCAAATTAAAAGTGCACATTACACAAATAAAATGGCACACACTCAGGAGAAAGCAGTGACCCTCAGTCAGACAGCCCACTCCTGGAGATTTATCCCGGCAAAAACATAAAGGTACTTTAGTACGTGCCGTCGACTTCAATAAAAGTCCAAAGAAGAACAACTGAAAAGTGAAAAGATCTGAATGGTAGGAAGGAAAACGGCCTCAATAATATAAGAGCGCCCGAAACGCTTTATTTAAGATCATAAGCAGAGGTCGCCACACACACACACACGATTGAGACTTGACTGGGCAATACTGGTGGCACAGATTACAATTACAAGCCATTATTGGGACCTGGTTTGCCCAAATGAGAAGGTAAATGGCATACAGAAGCCCAAAGCCCAGCTTGAACAAGCAATGGCCTTCAATTAAAAGCCATTAAACTAAAGCATTTCCTTGAAATGACTTCGATATTGCATTTTAAGACTTTTCAGACAATACTATATAGAAAACATAAGACGTAAGTCAGAAACGTGACCGGAGAACCTGACTATCTACATGGCTAAGTTCACATGGAGCAAAGAGTGTTGAAATCCATCAAGCCCAATTGTTGCAGACTGGTTAAGCAAGACACGCCGACCGTTAGTCATTTCCAGAAAGAGCTCATTTGTGGGGCCAGTACAAAATAGAGGGCTGACCAAAAACTGTCAACCTCCTCGCTCTTGGCTTCTAACAGCTAAGCGGAGCTGGAAACAACCAAAGTTTGCTGCCAGGCTTGTAGCCTGTGGTTCATCTCACGCACCGTCAAGATTTTTTCCCCCATTTGCAACATGCTCCTGCATATTCATGCAGAACAAGAAGCTTTCATCTACGCTGGAGTGCGAAGGAGCTCTTTGGAGTTCCTCCCCTTTCAGATCCCCACCATCCTTTTATTATAGCGTGCACTTATTCCTAGGCGATGACCTCACTCTCCTGGTGGAAGTGCCCAAGATGTTCCCACTTAACCAGTGGGAGGCCACCATATGGTTTATATGGTTATGGCATAAATCTCAATTACACACATTCACTCAAAGAAGTGAGGGCACGGACGATAGGGAGGGAGACGGAGGCCGTATTTATGGATGACTCTGTTGTGGTGTCTTCCGAGGGCCTTTACCGTGACGTGTGGACTTTAGTGGCACGAGGACAGCCGTCTCAAGCCAGTGATCTTGAACGCTTCCGCCGTCACTTCCTGACAGCAGCCAGGGATTACAGACAGCTGCTTGAGCTGGGATCCGGTCCAGAGATGTGCACTGAAAGCAATCTTCATTTCTGAAGACTACAGTCACTCAGATAGATATGCCATTGTAAAATACAAGGTTTGATGTTATTCCTGACCTTATAGACTACCTAGCTATACTATTTAGCTAACACACTAATCCTTGGCATAACACTGGTTTTTACAATGCTGATATCCATTTAAAATTAGAGCTAAATAACTAACTAACAATATTAATTGGAATCAGAAAATCCGGTTTCCGGACGATACCGCTTATGACACAGAAACAAGAACAGTATAAAAAACACTGAAGCCTAAATAAAAGCAATTAGGAAAAATCTGCTGAAAAACAATAAGGGCTTTAGATAGTTCTGTATGTCAAGCTTCTGCCAAGAGCTTGTATGATGCGCAACTTTCTACCTGCAAACTCCACCACTTTCCTTTTCATTTGATGCAGTGATCATCAAGAGAACTAATCAATTTTAAGGCCTATTTAGTTGCCTCTGGGTATCACTCACTAGACAGATCTGCAAAAGTTTATTCTATTGCAAACCTTGTGAGACCAGCTACCTGCATCTTTTTGAATTGCTGATGCCACATCATGCTTGGGGGAGAGTGCCAACACATATGCCTTGTTGAGTTGGTTGCAAGCAAACTCTGTAGGTGTTTGCTTTATGGGAGCAAGATTAGAGATACCTAGAGTAGAATTTCATTTAAGCATAACAACCAAAATACAGGCTGTGTTCCCCAACTGTAAAGTAACAGTTTTGAAGATAACATCACTCAACTGCATTAGAGTAGCAGCTGGAATGGTCCTGCTCATTTTACTACTTACCTTTGGTGAAAGGACCCTGGTTTTAAAAGTCATCAATTATAATTCTTGTTTTAAAGGTCTAGTTTTAAGAAATTCTACTCAAATTACCGCCATCACTACAACTAGTAACACAACTAGTTCCAAATGCAGGTTCTTTAATTCTAGACACCACTGTTTTACTTTGCTTACAGTCCAACAGGAACTTCAAGCTGTCTCAGTTAACAACTTGCTGTCAGTAAATGTTTACTAAAAAAGTATCTAGAGACCACAGCTAATTTTCATCTGCAAAGATGCCGGTGTGAAGGATCATGAGACTATTAGGATAAGAACATAAGCGGAGTCAAAAGGAGATTTTCAGCAAAAACATTTGTTTACCCTAACGAAAGGACAAACAATCCCTCGGCCATAAATCTAATCAGGCTACATTTAAAACTGGGCCTTTCAGTTTCCCTTCCAACCAAATTTTTAATTCTCTCTCTGCAGGTAAAGACAAAGAAACTAATAAAATGGAGTGTGTGGTCCACCAGTGGTCAGCTTACAGCAAAAACAAGGAAACAGGGTGGACTGAAAGAGTGAAACTCACCTGCTCATATCTCAGGTTACTTGTACCGTAGACTGGACACAGTACTCCTGTATACAGCCCAGTGTAATGTCAGAAACCACCCTTTGTGGGTGAATGGGATGGAAGACAAAAGACAGGGGTGGCCAGAAACCTGCAGAGTTCTCAATGATGCCCCAAGAAAGGCCCCTCTGAACACACTTTGGGATATGAGGGTCACCGACATTTCTCAAAAGACATCAAACATTGTTCTTGTATCTGTAGCCAAGCAAATGGGCCATGAAAGAATGACAAACAAAAGGAAAAGTATCACTAAATGATCAGATTAGATTCAGCTCTGCAAAGTTTCGAGGAAAGCACAACTTAATACAACGTATACAAGTTGTGTACGAGAGGTTCCCACAGTAACAAAACACTGTAATGCATGTTTGTTCTGTTACGTGATCACTTCAAATACCTCTCATTTCACAGGGAAGTGGAATAAAAGTTTTTTCAACCATTTTATAGATAGTCTGGCCATGCTAACAACGAAACAAAACTACACTCAGGGGTAAAATTAAAGTTCACCTGAAATTAAATAAAAAAAAATAAAAAAAAATCAAGCCATTAAAAAATCTGGTGAATAATTGTTACATATGCTATGCATTATTTTTAATACTCAGTGAACTACTAAGTAGCATGTCTAAATTTCTGTACTTGTTGAGAAAGCTAAAATTTATGTACAATACCATTTAGATGGCACCTATGCAAAAGTGTTTAAAGCCATTTTTCTCAGTATGTGTTATGAAGTATGTTTTGGCTAACGCAGTTAACATTAGAATAAATACAAACAAACAAGAAAGCAGCAAAAATGATCAAGATTTGTTGTTTGGGGAAAAAGTAGTTACATTGTGTGAGCTGGTGAGGAGAAAACAGGTTCGGTTCCAGATTCCTCCTCAGTTTCTCCAGCTGTTTGGATTTGTGAAACTCAGCAGCTCCTGATTTAATTTAATGAAGGCCTGATTGAGTCAAACCAGGTTTCTGATGGAAACTACAAGTAATACTGGACTTCCACAAGGAACATTTATTTAGTATATTTAGTAATATTTCAACAAAAAAAAACCTTGCTGCTCATCTAAACAGCTTTTAAATATTATTTTTACAGGCGCTTAAGACTTTTGAACAGCACTGTGCATGCAAACTTACCTACACTGAAACCTCACCCCTTCCCACCCCTCATGATGGGTCAAGAGATGCAGCCGAGCAAATAAATCAACCCTGTACTGAGGGGTCTGGAGCTTTTAGCCTGCTAGCTAAGCCCATACTTACTCCTACTCTGAAGCAGGCAGAATGGAAAATTCACACCAAGAAAAATCTTACAGAAATTGATAGCAGAAATTGATGGACTGGTTATTAGAGGGGGAAAAGGAATCAAATCGAACCAACTCTAAAATTAAGCCTGAATCATCACACCCTGTGCAATGCCATGCTGTGTATTTATTTCAATGGGGTGTGTATGGAGTAGTCATGACAGTCTACATTTTAGACTGTTTCAATAATGAATGCACTTTTAAAGAATTAAAAAAAGACAAAACTTGTTGGCATCAGCTGATACTCAGGGTTTCGATATCAGGATCTGTGAGCTCCAATATTACAGTGCAAATTTGTACAGCATGCTCCGTAGTAAAAAAAAATTCCCATTACCTTGTCGTATTCCCCTCTTTAGCACAGTCTAACTTGCAAGGTTTAAGTCACTTTGTTTTCTTTTTCAGAAGTAAAAATCTGCAAAAGCCTTATTTTCAAAAGGAAAACATGGTTCCCGTTACGAACACCAACCTATATAATAATTCATCCAAGAGGAGTCCAAACTTGCCTTCTTGAAGAATAAAAAAGGCTTTGAAGATCATTCATACATCTGAAGTCAGCCTGTTTGAACGCGGCCAAAATAAATAACACAGTAGGCAGGAAATCTCTGTATTAGTCTTTGCAAATCTTTTGAGTTACAGCTCTGTGACAAATAGGCCTGAAACACACGGCAAAACAGAGGCGATTACCCTCTCGGCTAAAGTGCCGAATAAGGAGATCGCCTTTCTATAGGTTCCTTTGTTTGCACGTTTTATTTGTTCTCATAAAAATCCCCTGCGCTCCTTAATCTGTCAGACATGTCTGAGCCATAAGTCAAGCGGCCATTGGTGCCTTCCAGTGGGCAAGACAGGCTGGGATACAGTTCCTGAATAAGCACAAGGATTTTTTTGGCCTTAATCCAAGGGTAGAGCCTCGAGGCCTTAAAGGAGTCATTCGTTTAGATGTCACCAAAATCAAAAGGCCCTTATAGGTTTCACCAATGCCTCATCTTCATCATTTCCAATCAGTTAAAAGTTGGCCAAATGGTGACGCTGTTATCCAGAGCGACTTTATCATTAACTACAGGTACAGTCACCCTGAAGCAACTTGGGGTTAGTGTCTTGCTCAAGGACACAGCGGTAGAAAATGGTTCACAGGTAAGTGTTGTACCTGCTAGACTATGACCACCTCAAATCAGCATTTCCCTTAAACAAAGTATCACCACTGGGCAGGTTTCTAATAAGAAACCTCCCCAGGAGAACAACAATGCTGTTAAAGCATCCAGGTGCGTGGGGAACGAAGACATGCTTCCGATTACAAAACCCAAGCTGCTCAGAGCAAAAACATTTGAAAAATTTGAGCTCTGCAGCTTAAATCCCGGTTCAGTGAGCAAGGTACGCTTGTGTAAGCGCTTGGCAGAGATGAGATCATCGAATGTACTCCTTTCAAGCGCAGGCCCAACACAAATGGTATGTCAGGGGACGTAAAACATTAACTTTAATCTTGCATTGACCCACTGCATGGGTCTAAAGAACAGCATGACCGATTGCTTTGTTTGAGCTGGCTGAATGGGGGTGTAAGACAGAGTCATGAGAACACGATGTGAAATCCCTAAATCATTTGCAGGAAAGACAGCTCTTCTAGTCAAAGCAAATAGAGGTGCCAGCAGTTAAGACCACATGAGGAAAAATTAAGGGTGGTGTGCACACAAAATAATTACTCAACTAGGTATAACAGTGGCGATTCCAGTTTCAATACAGGAAACGTGAGAAAAGTGGCTGAAAATGTGTCTAAAATGGATGTTAATATTTCCATTTTCAGATCTTCATAATGTATTTCCCTCACTATATAGAAAGTAGAGTTTGATGCAGGGAATAAGCACTCAAGTTTCAAACTGTAGTCCACAAAGTCCATATAAATATACTGCTAAAACAGCCTGATCTAAATCGGCCACAAAAAAAACGAAGTATTTACAGATAAACCTAATCAGCTTATCCCTGAACATTCTCTTTGAAGTTATAAGGACTGCCTCAGCCCACACTGCCCAAATGAGGCACAATATCAGGACAGAGGTCATTCACATATCCAGTTAACGGTACAGTAACAAACAACTATTGTTAGGGTACAATCATATAAAAAAAGCACAAGTGGACCAGAACTCAAAAGTTCTGAAACAGCTATTCGATTCAATTCATTTTGATACAGTACAATAGTTCTGTTACATCCCTAGCAGACAATAGGTGTGTGATGATCCGAACATGCTAATTAGTGAGATGTAAGCTTTCATTACTTAACTCCATTAGCCTTATATCTCCAGTACAAATAGACAGAAACATCTGGCATGAAAACCTTCAAGTTCCCCCCTTCAACTAAAAAAAGGGGGAAAGAAAACAAATATAATTTCTGTCCCAACACTAGCTAGAACATCTATGTAAATGGCATATCCTGGACTAATGAGCTTTTTTAATTGAGAGGATCAACAAAGAGCCACTCAAGTTCCATAAATTAAAGGTTCACCAGACACAGCTCTGTGGGTCTCTGAGCATTCAGTCTAAGGAGGAGCTCATTGATGAGGTCACTATCGGAGGATATACACTTATAAAAACTGTACAACAGGATCTAAACATAAAATATAGGCCCTTTGAAGCAGCATACGGGTGCGATGTTAAACAATTCCATTCATTTTGATCCTATGCAGTAGTGCTGTGTCGTTCAACCCATAGCAGGCAATAGTTTGAGGAAAGTGAGGGATGATTCATACATGTAGCTTGCACACGGCTAATTAGTGCGGTATAAACCTCCATTACTTAGCTACATTAGCCTTATATCTCCAGTACCAAAGTAAAAAAACAAACTTCTGACATGAAATGCATCAACTTCATCTGGGAAAAAAGAGGGAAAAAAATGTACAATTGTACAAAAAAATACTAGACCATCTATGTAAATGGCATATCCTGGACTAATGAGCTTTTTATTGAGAGGATCAACAAAGAGCCACTCAAGATCCATAAATTAAAAGTTCAACAGACACAGCTTTGTGCGTCTCTGAGCATTTAGTCTGAGCATGAGCTCACCGATGAGGTCAGTTAGATCCAGGGCAGGAGTTTCCTGTGCCTGTGGCAAAGACCCAGGCTCCTCTAAGGTCAGGCCTGCAGTCGAAACGACGTAAGAGTGGCCTTTGGTTACCAAGACGGCAGGGTAAGCGTTTCCTGTGCTGACCTTGGAGCATTACTCTGCTTTTTGTTTTTTCTTCCTTCTGCTTTTTCAGGTCAGGTCTGAGCGTGGCAAAGGGACGCTGGCCAGGGAGGGGACACGGGTTGCAAAGCATAGGCCTGGATATTCAGTCAGACTTAAGGTAATGGAAGAGGTAAAGAAATGAAAGGCAGCAGATGAGGGAAAGGTAACCGTGGCTGTGGCCGAACAAGCGACTGCAAGAGGAACCGCAGAGGCTCCTAACATGAAGCGCTGTAACACAGGAAGGTGGCAGTGAACCCCGTGGGTTTTCTTAGGCACAGGTTCTGGCACTTGATTTCCATGCGCACTAGAAGGTAGCGTGACGGTGAATGTTATTGTTGAAGAGGAGCACTATAGCAACCCTGAAATATTTGGTCGAGAGCACAGACGGGGGTGCTCAAGTCTCTCCTCTTCAAAGCGGCTTCTTCTGCCTCAGAGTGGAGCAGGTGAGGCCTGGCGCCTCTCTGAAGAGGTGAGGGACAGAACCTGTGACAGAATCTCTAATGAACCATGAGAAACAGGCTAAGCTGAACCACCCTTAAGGCAGACTGTATGAAGAGTGGGCATAGGACACTCACCATGGAATAAAACCCCATTACCATTAACTGCTTATTGCTTGTAATACTTTTATATGAAAAGCACCTATTTAAGTGAACAGCCTAGACAATAAAACTTAAAATGTATAAACTGTTTAAACAATATACTACAGTTAACATAGTGCTATGTGTAACAATGTCTTTATCTGAGTTCATGAAACTGACCCCTTTTGATTGGGTACAGGCCAATTTGCCGCTTAAACATCTGAGATAATATTAGAAAGTTAGGAGGCAGGCACAGCTCCCCAGCAATATTAGTAGCTTTGTTCTTTTCCTTTTAATTAGACCCTTTATTTTGGGTTGTATTCAAATTTTTATGTGCTCAAGGATAGGGTTGGATTGCACCGATATTACTTATATTAACCATGATGGTATTAGTTTGCAGCCTGTAGTATACATTTATAATAGTAATGTATACAACTGGAGGAGGTTTCTGTTTAGTCCCTGACAACACAACACAACCACATCAAAACCTGTGGGACCACTGGAAATGGGTAATTCTAATGCTTTGTGTCAAATTGTTTGTTATTTTTAACAGTCTAATAAATCTCACTCTTGCTACACATGTTTTGCTGAGAGGGATCCACCACCCTAATATCAGCTCACCGGTGATCCTCTGAGGGTCCTGACCACTGATGAAAGGGGTAAAAGGGGCCAACAATATGGTAAATGAAGCTGATGAAATTAATGTAAGTACTAGGTTCTACAACAGTAGACAACACTTTCACACATGAATAATATGAACAGTAAGGTCATAACAGTTTCACAGTTCTTTTCTGATGTTAAGGAAAAATGAGAAGTCAAAATAAAAAAATCAATCCAATGTGATAATCTCAACTAATCTTTGACAAGAAAACAAATATTGCATTCAATAAGTGCAAAGGGCTGCAACATGAGTGAAACCAATACTGCCTAACAGAGTGTCGTTTGGACTGAGGTAAATAAGAACAGAACTGATAACCTACAAATGCCAGATATTTACATTTTATGGTGATACAAACCTATCTGGGCACTTTCCACTCAAATCAGAGCTCATGCATGTCTATAAGTCGCGTTCCCGGTGTCTGGTGAGTTCACTCAAGCATTTCCACATTTGCAGGTTTCACTGGGAAAGGGCTTCCTTCCTACAGCCCAGCCCCACACGCCTTTTCCTGTGGCCAGTTTATGTCCAAATCAGGAGTGTCCTGACTGCCCCAGTTACGCTCCTCTCAAGGAGGCAGTGGAAAACCTGGACCCCAAAACCACCTCTGTGTTCATGGAAGAGCAGAGGCGCTAAAAAGCAAAGGACAGGAAAGACCTGAAAGGTCCTTCTGATAAAGAACACGTCTAGAGCTTTAAATGATGATCTTGAACAAACAGTTACTCAACAATATCAATTAGTCACTGAGGATTATGGAACAAATTTGCATTGTTACACAAATAGGCCTGTCAATCAATTTAATCTGTTTATGTAATTTATTCTTTTGATTTCATGAAACTCTCCACTATTGATTGAATAAAGGCCTATTTACAGTTTTAACATCTCACATAATATTAGAAAGTCAGTCCAAGTCCTGTCAATTATTATTTATCTGTTTAGGTATAAAGTTCTGCATAAATGTACTACACAAAAATAAATGACCAATACTGGTCATATCAAGTCAACTTTTTGTTTTAAAAATTTATCTTTTGCGTTTCTCCGGCTCAGTTTCAGTTCGATGGGACTAAAATGTAATACAATGACGTCCAGGGAGCCCTTGGACCCAACAGATTTAGGGCAGATGTTTTGTCAGCAGCTCTTGTTGTCAGCGGCTCTTTACCACTGGCTTTGGTCAGCAGCTCTCATTCCCTGAAACTGTACCTGAATGTGTGAACTGCCAGGGAGAACATGCGAGTTAAAAAGTCATTTATTGAGTAACTGATATCCAAGCAGGAAACGTGAGAAGAAATGGCAGGTTGGCTCTGCCTGGTGCTTAATCAAAGAATAAGAAGATTTACTGACTACAGAAATGAATGTTACCTGAAGCCTTAAACAACCCTGTACTTAAAAGAAAGAATTACACATAAATGTTTCCTCATGAGTTTATTAGTCCACCCAGACGCCAATAGACCAGTTCGTCCTGAAGCGAATGCGATCATACTGGAGAGGATATCGGAATAAGTAAGGTAAAATGGTGAATTCCAGCCGTTTGAAGAGGCCTTAAGGGGTTTCCTTCAACGAGAATGCCAGAGCTTTGTGATTCCTCTACATGAAGGCCCCTTCGCTGTAAAACAGCCCCCAGGAGGCGGAATGAAGACAAAAAGAGAGACAGTTTCCTGTGTGTGCACATGCTCACCACAGGACAAACACAGGGCGTATCAACACTGCCAATAAAGACGTGATCATCCAGTAAGACAAGTTTTCAGAGGCTGGCTTCAGCTCCGAAATCTGGGTTACGACAGAAAGTAGGTCCAATAACGCAAGAAGAAACGAAGATAAGCCATTCTACTTCTCAGTTCTTCAGCTAAAAGATAAACGAATGAAAAAAGAGCAACTTAACGAGATCAGATCATAAGATTATAAGAAACACAGAGTCCATGAAGACTGTTATGTTACACCTTCTTACATGTGGGCTTAAAAGAAAGGAAGTTCTAAAACCCAGAGGGTCCCTCATGTCCACACATCTTCGTTCCAAACATCTTGCAAATCCAGTTCACACCCAGCACAGATTCCCACCATTTAAGCAAAAACATGTTTCAGAAGAACTGCTGAGACCTTTCACCTCAAGGCATCCACAGAAAAAAGTAATGCAGTTTTCCACCAAATTGCACCCCGAGGTTTCAAACTCCCGTCCTGTTCTTCAGGAAAGTCAGAGGGAGTTGGCTCTTATCAAAGTCAGACTCTGGCCATGAGTGGACATGGGATAAGAACTGGAATTCCTCTGGCATTTTTGCCCTGTCAATCTCCATCTAAGAGCTCAAGTGAAGTCTTTTCTCAACAGGTTATATAATCGTTTTATCAAAAGCTGTAGAAGTGTATGAATGAAGGCTTCAAATTTCAGGTGTCAACGTTCAAGCACAGTTGGTTCTCATTCAGATGCAAAAGGTGTAACATTTAGAGGCATATGGGGTGTGTGTGCGTGTGTGTGTGTGTGTGCATGTGCGTGTGTGTGCGCATGTGCATGTGCGTGCGTGCATGTGTGAGACAGCAAAACGCTCATGCTGTAATTCATTCACATAATGAAAGTATAAGGCTTGGTGGTGATGAAGAAATCGGATTTTATACTGAATTAATCACTGAGTACGAGGAGAAATGGACACCAAAAGTAATCAAAACATTTCTCTGCAAGGACAATATTATTAAATAGGAATTAAAATCATGCATATAAAAAGGTCATTATCTTTTACATGCATTCCTCAACTCATAAGCATAGATCAGCATGTCAAGAATTTAAGTAGCAGTCTAGTGTATTTAACAACAGATGCTATGAAAGAGCAGCCTATCTTAAAATATACCTTCAGGTCATGCATAACTTACCATTAAATGACACGATTTAATACTAATAAGCCTCACTTCACAGTAAGCCGCCCCCATTAACGTGAGCCATTCTCCACACACCCCATTTGTCTAACTGAGACAACACTGGATAGTTAAGAGGAGACATACGGAATTGAGCTCAGCCCTGCGGGGGCCCCGGGGCAAGCGAGCTGAAGATTAATCTCCTGAGATGTGCCCCTCTAAAACGGTGAAGAGGGGAGTAAAGGGACACGAGCAGGAGAAAACATTACAAACTTCTCTAGCAAGTCTAGTTGAGATTACTTGACAACTCAACATGGTTTGAGAACACAGCAGAATGAATTAAATGTCAAATTTAAGATAAAAGATTCAATATGAGTTTGCAGAACATTTATTGTTGGGGGTTTAAGCTTCCATTACAATGAGAGGGAACATTCATGCATATATCTACATCAAATTTACATACATAATGGCATTTAACTTTGTGCTGGAACAGAAGAGTGTATATTCAGCACACAAAGATATGTTTGAAAATACATTTTAAAAAGTTGTGGAGATCCCTTTAAAGTTTGCATTAAAATTAATCCTGGTTCTAGATATTTTGATGAAGCAAACTGCATAAGGTGTTTTTACAAAAAAAGATTCAGGTTGGGAAGATTTTCTCCTATGGGTGTCGAATTAACACGTTCATTTTGATCAATGAATCACACAAAAATTAAAGTGTTAAATACGCTGGTCAACAAAAAAAATCACCAGAAACCACACTTTTCCAAACGAGTTTTTTATGCCGATTTCAGACCTGCTTTCAGTTTCAATATTAGATTTGCTATAGACTTGCATGTGGTTTTTATTAAATTACAGGCACCGATCAAGAACTGTTTCAATATTTTCAGTGTGACCACTGAAAACCACTGTTTCTTCAAAAACACTCAGCATATGATTACTATATGATCATTATACCAACTATCATGCAGTATATAACTAGCTTTATCACAAAACCACGTGACTTTAACCTGGTCCGGTGTTACATTAGCAGGTGACGTATGAGTGACACGCGTGAGACGCCGAGTGCAGCACGCGTCCACATTACAACAGTTCTGACACCCGTGCTTGTGTGTACATTGTCTTAAACTGCACCTTATAGATGGACTTGGTTCCATCATTGTTCTTGCTGAAGCATTTTCCCTCTCAGCATCTTAGTTCATATTTTTGATTGCTGTGTCCATTACTGCACAGGAACAGAGCAGAAACCAGAAACTGTTATTAAAGGAAAGAGACAGTCTGTAATGCTGATTATTCATTCACTCATATTGCAAAGTTCATTTAAATATTAAAACACTTTTACAGCAAAAATGTGTGATTAATTTAGATTAATAAATAAGAGATGCTGACTAAAACACCCCAAAGTATGGTCAAAATAACAAACAAGGATGAAGGTGTTAGTATTAAGGGTTTTACATTCAGAGTCCTCCTAACCTTGAGGAATCTAAGACATTTTCACAAGAGGAACTGACCATAAGTGAACCAGGAGACTGAAAAATTACAGCAGATTATTTCTTACCGCCTCAAAACTGCAACTGCCAACAACAACTAATGTTTTTCATTACCTTTGGCACCACCTGTCTTTGCTCTTTTGGCTGAACTACCTGTTTACTAGCGCCGTTGATTGAGTGATAGACTTGTAGGAAATCACAGTTTAAGCAGCCACTGATCTCCAAACGCTCTCTCACTATTCTCCCAACTGTTTGCTTAACACAGAGATGCAACATCTCACATCTAGCCGCCAGTCGAGAGCTACAATCCCACTCTGTTCTGACCAGAGGTCACAGGGAAGAGGCAGCAATGGGAATAAACAGGAATTCGCAAAACCACCTCGTCAGTCACACCCAGAGGGAAAAGGTCTGGCACTCCTCCGCACACAGCGCCGCAGAAACATCCAGAAACCGCTCAGTAATGGAGACGTGCAATTCAGTGCATAACAATACTCTTACCCAACATTAGCAAAGTTTACGCAAAGTTTAACTTTTTTAATAAAAAAAAAAAACTAAGGTGGGGGGGTGCTACTTCAAAATTCCAATGTGGCCAACTCCCACTCACTAGCGAGGGTACCAAGAAGGTCAAGGCTCTGCTCTGAGTATTGTGCAAGAATCTTAAGCAGCTATAAAATTATTTAAAAACTATTAAAAAACTATTACTACATATATTACTACATATACTAAATAAAACTAAAAAGAATGATTACAAATAATATTTAGTATTATTTGTACATTAATTAGTTTTACCTATAGTTTACATTACAAACCTGTATTTTTTAACAAACAAAATATTTGTTAAATATTCTGATACTTTTTTCTGCCTGCAAAGTTAAGAATAAATGCAAACAAACATGAAATAAAGACACTATCAGACACTGAGAATATTGGTTTTAAACAATGTTCAAGAAGTCGCTAGACAGCTCAACGCGAGAGAAGAACACTAACTGCCAATTCTATTATGTGCAGTGGGAGCGATTCAACAGCACAAGCGAATGGAGGGTTGGGGGGCATCCTACCCACCCAGACAGCCAAGTAGGTCATGTTCTTCTGGATTCCCAGCCACAGATAGATGTGGCCAAGCCAGAGATTAAACTTATGATCTTCTGGCCATGGGGCCAATGCTCGGTTTACTGACGGACTTAAGTTAAAACCTAACTTTTATTATAAAATTGCTGTTAATGTAACATTAAATGTGCTTCACTCATGCACATAAACTACAGTGAGAGCTCTTCCAATGTCTTGATTTGTTTTACCACAGGGACGCTTTAAACCTTAAGTGCTTGGCATAATGGTTGTTTCAAACTGCTTATGGATCACAGCTCAGGTCCTAAAAGAAACAAGAAAAGAGCAAACAAAAAAGCCATTTAACAATACACTGTTTTCTAGGAGTCCTAGGAATAAGTCTGGACGCACATCAGAAGCACATATAACGAGAGTATCCAAACAAAACTCCCCATCTGGACACCCAATAAATTCCCACCTCCAACATGCTCCATCCAAAAAGAGTCAAATCTCATGGGAACATTAACAATCAAACTGAGAATTCAACAGTCTGAGTCTCCGTTGTTCCTGCATTCAGTTGTCTTTAGAGATTACAGTTCTGATTTACTGAAGGCCTGGTGGAGCTGGGATCTGCGAGGGAGGCCTGTGGTGGCTTGCGGTTGTCGTTTTGATTAAAGGCCCTCTAACACCAGTAAATTCCATGAGCATGACCGCTCCATCCAGAGATGCATATTTGTTTAGGTTCAGCTCAGAGGATGCAAGTAGGAGGGGGGAGAGCTTTCAACGGCATCCAAGTTTAGACATTTCTAACACGTTGTTGCAGAGTTGATCGTTCATGATTTTTGGGGGGGGGGGGGCAATGCTAGTCACAGTGGAAAGCTAGACTTGTATGAACACACCACACCCTGCCTGGCATGCCACTGTGCACTCTGTTGGTGGGATTTATGAACTGCTACCAAAAACAGGGCTGACTTTCAGACAAGCTGATTACAGGCCTTCTCCGAAGAGATACGCATGTGAAACACTGCTTCTCGCTGGATGGGGAAAACAGTTGACAAGAGCAATAAAAACAGAAAAACCCAGTAAAACGGTACCAACACAAAACAGTCTTGAAAGAAAAACAGTGACCAGAGTACTGAACTTGAAGTGACCACCTCAGAAAGCCAGATGGAAAGGCACTTAATCACCAAAGCCCTAAGTGATGTCATACGTCCTCCCCCAATACCTCCTAGTACTGACTCATTTCAGCAGCCTCTCCGCTTTCAAATGAAAACGTAATTGCGTGAACAGCAAAGAATGCATTGATTGCATTCTGAGACAGGAATTCGGGATTCGGGAACTGACTCCATCATCCAAGGCAGCATCAGACAACCTCAGAACATCAAGGAGACCACTAGGGCTATTTCGAGTTCCTTACAGACCACACTGTGATCAAACACATACATGTTGGAACAGGATCGATATGTAATTTATCGCGGCACCATGCTCAGCCTCACTCACGGAGCCGCGGTGAATCGACTGGCTACATACGTTCAAGAGGCAATAAACCGTGTCTGGTCACATGTTGGAAAATTATATAACATGAGTAGGCAATAGCTTTCACAACCTGACAAACCACAGAGATAAATCTTCTCTAGAAGTCCTCAACAAAAGAATAGGGGTGAGAAGCCAATGCTTTTTATTGAAGACCATTTGAAGAGCCTCTTTGCCCAAACATAACAATACACATGGCCTATTTTGGCCCACGTCACCACGAAATATTTGTGAATATGAAAAACAGATCTAATTACTTCATTTTCCAACATCAATGGCCCGACATGCTTTACGTTCACTCTTATTTCTCAGATCAGGAAAATCAAGGCCCTCTACACTGGAGGTCTCTGAAGCAGTACATTTCTTGGACGCCGAGAAAATTAATCTTCAGGTTGCAAAAGGAGGCAGGCTTTTATTGATTTTACCTCATTTTGTCTATGTTTGGGAGTAAAGCTGTTCACAGTCCACATGCAGGACGTGACCTGTAGTCTGAGCACAAATGCCACACACATTCAAGAAACAAAAAACAATGGCTCGGGTGGGGAGCGGGTATTGATCTTGCCGTTCCGTCACCTTTCTAAATTCCAGGCTATATTTAGCATTTGAAACCAATCAAAACAACATGTGGGCAGCCTCTGGACAGGAAGGCACTATCGTTCAGGATGTATCTGTGTAAATTCTAACCTTTGGGAGACATTTATCCACTTCCTGAGTAAACAGGCGAGATAAGAGCAGTGGTGTAAACTGAGCTTAAGGCTGTTACTATTGCAAAAAAATTGTAATAGGATAATTTAAAGGGTCCATATGCTACATTTCTCTTGCTTTTTTAGCCCACTTCAAGTCTACCTATGTTTCTGTGGTGCTATAGTGTGTATTAACCAATATGTATACACACACGCGCATTCGCATTTTCCAACCTCTTTTCATCTCTCACAAATAAACAGGCTGGATTTTCTACTGTGCCTTTAAGACTGATAACCTATATAAAAACAAACAAACAAATGTTCCTCATTCAAAACACAGTCTGGCCTGGAAAACCTACAATTAATTCATTTTGAATGGGTGAGGTAAACCTGGGCTAAATCGGTAGCTTAATTTACATATTTTAAAACATAAGAAATTCCAGGGTGTTTTTCTATTATATGGACCCTTTAAAAGTGGGTAGGGTATTTCTCAGCTAATGCTGCTGCAAAGAAAACGTATTCACGAAGGCATTTGTTGCTGGTTCGATACACAGAAGCAGCAGATTGAGTTATTTTAAGACTAGTTAAAAAGATGAGCTGGCAAAATGAGGCATGTCTCCAGAAACACCTGATGTTACTCATCCTACCTCATTCAGTGTCTGCACCTAAACTATGTCTGGGATGAAGAGAAAATGTGTGGCTGGGTAATCGCTGGCATGACAAAGCATGTAAGCCTCTGAGGAGCAAGTAAGGTCATTTCCATCTAGAGTGGAGCAGTAATACAGTGATGCTCACCTACTCATAAAGATCAGCTCTCAGAACTGAACAAACATCAAACTCAGAGGTGAAGAGTTATTTCTCATATGAAATCCAAAGATCAAATTTGTAATAAAATGTTTTTTGCTCTAATTTTACCACCCAATTTTATAAGCACAGTTTTTGGTCCACAGTTTGATCAACCTGAGACCACCTCTGTTGGTCAGACCAAACTTTGACCTTATCACGCATGGTGTCTTAAGACCAAACAGAAAAGTCCAGACCAGATAAGGTTGTTGTGAAAGCGCTCTCAAAAGATCATGTCCAAAAGAGTAATATTCTCAAACGTGACAAACATGGACACTAAAAAGTAATAAAATCACAACAACGTCACCATCCAAAACTAAATTATACACATTGTTTATCTGTGCAAGGTTTATTTCACTCACATTTATGGCCATGGCTTGAGGTGGTTTTATGAGAATGACCCTAAAAGTTCCCATCCAGAATGTATGCAGCCTGGCAGAAAAGCCACATAAATCAGGCCGTGGCTGCCATGACAACACTTGGTTGTGTTTTCCTCGTCAGGATAATTATCAAACACAGGCAGTGACTCAATTACACTGTGATGACGGCTGGGATTAGGCTGCGTCTGCTGAGATAAGCACCTGTTTCACAACCGCCACAGGTACAAACAGCATCACGCAGATCTGGTCCTGCCTTCCCATGTTGCGCAATCTGAAAACTGTAAGACATGTATAGCAGCCACAAGGCTCCAAGACAAATAAAGTGAACAGCGCTGTTAAATCTGAGGTCACCGCAAAACAGAGAAGAGAAACCTTAATTGCTTCATGCTTTCACTCACTCCAGCTTGGACGAGCCTTAGCTACTGGTTGATGAGGTGGAGTTTGAACAGGTGTGTCTTTTTTTTACACAAGTTTACAAATCCAGGTTGCAGCAAAGAAAGTAGAACAATCAATAGGATTAAGCAATCTCCTCTGGGATCAATACAATTTTCTGTTTCTGAGGAGATAAAGGAGAAAATGCCTTACACCATCTATACTGGCATTTCTCAAACATGATCCTGGAGGACCCACATATTCTGGGCTCTTATGACTTACAAATCACACAATCGAACATGGATCTAATAAACTTGGGTACAATGTGTGTGTAGATGGGCGGTAGCGTGTGTGAAGGTGTGTAGATGGGCGATGGCGTGAGTGTGAAGGTGTATAGATGGGCGATGGCGTGTGTGTGATGGTGTGTAGATGGGCGATGGCGTGAGTGTGATGGTGTGTAGATGGGCGATGGCGTGAGTGTGATGGTGTGTAGATGGGCGATGGCGTGAGTGTGATGGTGTG
>JBBPDC010000135.1:6354329-6373962 GCA_037974485.1 Hemigrammopetersius urotaenia
CCCCCCTCCCCCCCCCCCCCCCCCCCCCCCCCCCCCCCCCCCCCCCCCCCCACCACAATAAATGAAACAGAAGATCAGAACCTTGTAGCTGAATTGCTCTCTCCTGGTGCTGGCTCTGCAGCTTGAAGCTAGCCTGCAGGGTGCTGATCTCCAGTTCATAATCTGCTGCCGCCTTTCTCCACTTGTCCAGTTCGGCCGTGACAGTGCTCAGATCTCCCTGCAGGGTGGCGATCTCCCGCTCCCTCTCAACAGTGGCAGCCTCCATGGCGTGGCGGAGGACGAGCACTTCCTCCTGGGCGCTGTACAGCTCTTCCCGTGTGGTAGAGATGGTGTTCTCTCTCTGCTCACGTAGCGCCTCCATATCTGACTGCAGCTTGGCAAGCTGGCCTGGAGGACACAGAAACATAGACACATACGACAGAGACAACTTTCAAAAAGATGACAAGACTCTTCAAACAAATCACCTTGCTAATTAATACACTGAAAATATGCCACGTTATTTATTAGTCTCTCAGAGATCTAGGTGTATACAATATTGTGCAAAAGTCCTAGGCACCTGCAAATTTACTTTAAAACTGTTTAGAGTAGCAGTGAGCGCCCTCCCACATTAATTTAACTAAATAAAACTAAAGACTAATTGTAAAAAATAATACAGTACAGTACTTACAGTACATTTTAAGCACAGTATACCAATGTGTTCCTTGTGGAACCAATGTGCTACTTATAGTTTCCATCAGAAACCTGGTTTGACTCAAATGGTTCAATTAAATCAGGAGCTGCTGCTGGAGTTTCACAAACCAAACAATAGCTGGAGGAACCTGGAACAGATTCCTACTTTTTTACTGCTTTCTTGTTTGATTGCATTTATTCTAAATTGACTAGCAGAACGACAATTTCACTTGCTACTTAAAAATGCCCTTAAACAATTCACCTGAGACTTTTACACTGCTCTCCATAGGCCTTAATAAAACCCTGACAAATGCATCAGACATGGCAGTCTGCTTTAGCTAGATGTCTCTCTAAACTACTTAAATATAATTTAACTCAATTTTAGTGAGTTTTCTACAAGACAGTCTAAACATCACTCACTCTGTAGGTACTGGATCTGCTTGGCGGATTCCTCCGTCTGCTGCCTGTTAGTTCTCCTCTCCTCCTCAAGTAGAGCTGAGGAAAATGGTGAATAAAGAAAAACATGTAACACAAACACTATTTTTCACAGCAGCAAATGACAATAGTACTGGATTACTTAAGCAAAAAATAAAATAGCCAGTTGGGCTCCAACAGAGTTAGACCCAGAGAGCTTAGTTTATTAGTATAAAAATACATACAGAAGTAGATTTTACTCTTTATGCAGGCTATGCTCATTTTAAAATAAATTGGTTCATATAAAAATATGTGTCAGAACCTACGTTAACAAGTCTGTTTGTGATTACTTAACTTGGCCTTGGGGCTGCATAAATTTAATTTTTCATTACAAAATACTGTTTAAGCAGTCCTCTTAAAAGCATTTATACACATAAAACAGAGGGGTTCGCCAGAGGATTATGTACCTTGTAGCTCAAGACATTTCTGCTTGCCGGTGTTGGCGAGCTCCTGGGCCTCCAGCAGCTCTCTGTGTAAGTGATGAATGACCTGCTCTGTGTCTCCAGGCTCCAGGTTGGCCCTCTGCAGTTCATCTACATACAAACACAGCAGATTGTACAATCAGAAATAATAATTGATCAATTAAAATAAAAATAATAAAATGATCAATTAAAATAAACACACACATTATATATACATTTACACACACTATACCAACAACCACGTTCTATACAGACTTGAAGGGAAATTCCAAGTCGAGTAACCTGCATTTCTTTTAATACATAATGCTGGCAGTGGTAAAATAGTACACTAACTCATATTAAACAGGATTTTCAAACACCAAGTTTGACTGAAGCACACCCCTGAGCACAGAACAACCACTGCGGTCAAAACAATCCGAACAAAACTGCGGACAAAAATCACAAATTGCTCCATATTCTTTCCATCGAGAATATCAGTTTCTAAATGTCAGTTTCCAAGTGCATGGAACAAGATCACATGTCTACTTCTTACTCATTATGGTCGTGATCCTGAAAGATGAATCTGTTTTTCTCAGAAGCAGTAAGTTAGAACTAACTTTGCCTGTATGGAACAATGGTAATCAGTCATGCACAAGTGAGGTAATTATGAAGTCTTTTCCAAACTTTTCCATCACAATACAACAGAATAGGAAACTTGAAGCTCTTTCTGCATTCAAGGGCACAGTTCTCATCCAGAGATGAGGTGCATGGCAGCCATGTGGAGAACATGGTGCATCTTGTGGAGAACATCACTGGTAGCAGGCCAAAGCCACTTGCAGACAGTTCGGTGGAAGCCTTTCAGCTGAGGTGCCAAGCCCTTCTTTCTGTTTTCCTGCTTTTTTATAGATACAGAGGCCCTTCGTTGTGGCCCCTCGTGTGGTCTAGAAATTACAGGCTTTGCGGAAACCTCGACTCCATCCAGAAACCAATGAACATCACTTGTCTGAACTTAGCACAGATGTTGCCGATGAGGTCATCTGTTAATTTTAGCGAAAGAGATTTAGCTTTCGCATCAGATGGTTGCCAAACGAGGTGTTTACTAAGGCTGGTGGTGTATTCAAGCTGAGAGCTGAGGTAACAAACACTCTTTTGTCCAACTTAAAAGTCTCTGATGTGCTGCCATGAACCTAATGAGAAAGGAAGTCATGATACATAAGCTACATGAGTCACTATTAGCCTTTCCCTAATTACATAGGACATTGTTAAGGCTAGAGCATTTCTGAAGACAGCATTTGTGAAATAATTAACACGTGAAAATCTTAATAGCACAACCTCACCTTAATATCAGTTTATATAAAAAATACCTAAAGCTTTACTTTGAGGAGTTTCAAAGCAAGCAAACAGAGCATTAAACTTGAAAAACCATTAAACAAAAAGTTGCCCTTACAGTTGTTCAATAGCACCCTCTAGAGATGGTTTGGGAAGTATTTAAGATTAAATACTGTCATAAGTGATAATTTACACAAGGCTACTAAATGTTTCTAGTCTTGATGTAAAGGTAGAACTCTTTAGAATTACTTAGATGTTCTTAAGGGAAGAAATAGCACAACTCTTTCAGAAAAAAAGTTCTTAAAACCAGTGGTTCTCCAACCAGTCCTCAGGGACTCCCCAGATGGTTCACATTTTTGCTCAAGTTAACTTACAACATGTCTGGGGGGTTCCCTGAGGACCTGTTTGAGAACCACTTTTTTCTTCTTTAGAGAAACAAAGTATTTCTGGTTCAAATAACTATCTGGAACCCCTATTTTGAGAGTGTAAGTGGCATTTACTCAACAAGCACAATAACTGGCCAGAAAAACATTGTTAACTTTCAGCAGACATGCACTGAAATTTGTTGGACAATAAATCACGTGACGTTTACAGCGGATGTGTCCACGGTCTTTGCATGATCTCTTTCACAGCTGGCCAACAGGCAGCAGGAGATGCTCTTGGTAAGAATAAGGTCAGAATAAAGCCGCCCACATTTCAGCTTTATACTGGGCTAAAAACAACCGTAATGTCACAAAGGAAATGTCAACCAACGAGAGGAAGAATTTCACTCATACACCAACATTGTGAAGCCAATTGGCCAAAGCTTTTGCATAAAAACCCTTACCTTGGCTCAAAGTTTTTAAAAAAATCCTATTCACTAGGCCACTAAAGGGCTGCAACATGGGTCAGCAGAAAGAGAAAAGCAAAAAATGCGGCTAGCATTCCCTAGCCCCTCCGAAGCGATTCCCTTAACAATGTAACATTCGTTGTAATGAACTGTGAAATGAATGAGATTTTCTTATGTAATGTGCTCAACATCAATCCACATGTAAAGGCAATAAGCTCCAGAACCACAGGCCAAGCAGAAGGGAGTTGTGGGACACATGGTCATGACATGATTCTTTAAAATTTTTATTCAAGCAAACGCCTTTTGCCATTTTCCATGGCAAAAGATCAGTTCCATCAGATTTATAATAAGGTTCCTCATCTCAGTGCCTTTTGAAGCAACATATGATTGTATGCTCTCTAAATAAAGTCCCCTGAGTATTTCTTTATTAGGTCAAAAGCTTGCTGTTTTGTAATATAGACTGTCCACAATAGCACACTGGGTAAATATAAGTTAGAGATAGTACCAGTTTTTATTATTTTCTACATGGTAAACCAATATTGAAAACTAAGAAAATGAAGGAAACACATGGAATTATGCAGTAAACAAAAAAGAGTTAAACTAACCACAATAATGGTAATTATGGACAGTTTCTTTTTATATAGTTAAGTAGTTCTTATCATAATGTGGATTAGAACCGTAGTGGAATAAGATCACTAACTGTGTACCAAACCGACCATCACAACTGATGATTCCAAACACATTACGAAGGCAAAAAATTCCACTAATTCCAGGTGACGTTCTTCGTCAAATTCCAGGTGACGAAGAACACCTGTTAATTAAATACCAAGAGTGTGCATCAGAGCAATAAGTGATCCTTCAATATTAATCAATGCACAATGTAGCCAATAATAAAAACGAATGACAGTTTCCTTTGTTATTATATGACAGGCACTGAATGTGTTATACAGTGTTTGCAGATTGTTCATAAGTCATGTAGCTGGATATTTTTTCTTTTTTGTAGCTGAGGAGAATCTATTTAAAGCACAGTTGATTAAAAAACACATAGACCAGTATTGTCTGCATCATATACCATTAATACCAATGTAGCCCTAAGCACACATCACTTACAACATAAGCAACCATGCTTGTTACAAAACTGGCCACATCAGTGATGCTCTACCTGCCACTGTGTTCAATGCAGTTACTTTCTTTTCCAAGTTTAGTAACACAATAAGGCTCTGAAATGCCATGACCTCTCCCAAAGCATTAGGCAATGTCAGCACATCTTATCAGGGCTTTCCTTAAAGGACATGAGCGCTCTGTGAACAGCTGAGAACCAACTTCACTAAAGAAGTGAGATGACCAGAAGGTGGTGACCCTAACATTGCAAAACACTTTACATGACCAGTCTTTCAGATTTTAGGTCAAAAAGAAGAAGAAAAAAGTTACTGGCCGTAATTACTGTCAGAAGGAGCAAGATCATAAAATACCAAGACAGTACGACGCGCGATCACAAAAAGTCTGGCTAGTCTTAAGGCAAGGTACAACAGGTGGACACATGACTCAGCATGACTGGCCCCAGGACAGAGTAACATGATGAAGCTCTCTGAAGCAAAGAAACAGTTCAAAAGTTTACCATCATCATATCATATACGAATTTAGTATGCAAGTATAAACAGTATTCAAATCCATATATATGCCACCCAGATTTGTAAAACACTACTAATCTGTTATAATAAACATTTCCTCTAATGCTGATAATACCTGTATGACCTATAGAATTACACAAGACCAGCATATTAAAACCATTCAATACACTTCTCATTTTTATACTATTAAAAACCTCCAAACTTCTGAATGCTTGTATATTACACAGGGAGAAGATGAATGAGACAAACTTTCAGGCACTTCAAAAGAAGATGGAAAACTGTAGCCTTTAAAAAGGAAGCCTGGTCATCCTGGAGCAATGTCAAAACTCCAGGCTCTACAGACAGGCCTGCCTCCACTCAAAAGGTTGTGACGCAGCCCGGTTGCACTATATTCTAGAATGATCCATCCAGGGAGTCAAGCTTTGGGAGCTTAGGTGGGTGAAGGTAGCTCCCACTGAGCAGTTGAGAGATGGGCTGAGGCGTAGGTGAGGGTCCATGATCCACAAAAGCCCACACAAACACTGACCAGAGATTAACACCCTCTCAAACACATCACTACCCTCTCACAGTAGTTTCACCACCTGCTCACAAGTTTCCATACCCTGTTTACAGTATAAGCACGCTCAACATAAAACCCATGCTTTATTACAGTAATTCATAGGCTGACTCATGCTGAAATATGTCTAGGTGAAGTAGGGGCAGATGATATGACCACTGCAGTTACTGTGATAAATACCATCGCATTATGATTTTCTAAACAGGTCATGGTTATCGTCAGTACTTATAGACCACTAATCAACTGCATATATCATAAGAGAAAAACTGTTTGACTATTGAGAACCTGTATAACGGCATAAACCGTATATAAAAGCCTTTTTATGTAACTATCCTCTCATATTTATGATTTTTTTTTTTTTTTTAAATCTCATACCCAGAAAATTGTTTTGTGAAAAAAAATAAACAAATATATAAATATATATTTTAAAATGTTCCCCATTTCAAAACAAAAAAAATAAAGAATCCGCTAGATCATTTTGAGCTATTTCTTTGTAAATTGCAAGGAAAACAATTAGTAACGTATATTGTATTCTGTGAAAATGCTGTAAGTGATTTATGCTACATTGTATGGGTTTATTTAATAAAAGTCAAAATAACTCACTTTTATATAAATGGGAAATATCAATAGAAATTCAACCTGTACAGTTTTAATACAGTCTATGTAACGGTCAATAAAATTAAATAACGAAAACAAATGAATAAATCTACCAGGGTTTTTTTTTAGCTGATGATGAACATTACATGACATTTCACACAGACATCCCACTCCCTCCCCAGAACTTTCCTTCCCAATTACACTCTAATTGGTTTACATTCCGGTGGTGCCCCAAGCCTGTGCTCCAGTGAAGCGAAAAGTGGGACAGCCTAAACTGGAGAGCTCCAGTCTGCTCACACCTGTTCAACTCCAACAGAGAACACCGAGAGTTCCTCTGCATCAGTGTTATCAAAACCTTATATAGCCTCAACAAGCAATGCCACACCCTTTGGAGCCTAACAGCTATGTGGCATGCCAGTCCACTGAGCCCAAACTGGCATTGATATCTATTCAAAAGAATATGACTAATTTTTCCAGGAAGGGTAACACACTCAACTCTCACCAATTTACAAACAGCAATGTACAAAGCCTACACAAAATAAAACAACAAAGTACCTTTAAGCAGAGTAACCCTGTTCTGAGGCTCGTTCAGCTCCTGCTCGTCCATTTGTCCGTCTAAAACAGAAACAAAACGGAGAATTATAGAAAATGCAGTGCATGGACAGAACAAATGTAATCAATTAAAGATGAAAATGTAAGAAATAAATAACGACCATAAACCACTTTCATGAGAGAAAAGTGGTGATTCCAACAATATTAAAAGTTTAATGTCTCCCAAAAAAAAAGATCAAATATAAAGTACAGAGCTAACACACAAACATGGTTCAGTCCGTAATAAAACACAAATGCTAAAGGAAAAAGTACCTGAAGTGTCGTCACTGCTCTTGTCCTTGCTAGGGCTGAGCGTATCTGACATATCAGACTCTTTAGCATCTATTTGATTTTCTGTGGGGAGATTGGAACATACCACTTTAGATGGAGAGAGGGGGAGACAAGCCAACAAGTTTCACATGTTCAAAGCAACAAAGTCACATGGAGGTCTTCAGATTCTTCTTGGTAATGATTTTAAACATACAGAAACAAGTAAAATTTTGTTTCTCAAACATGGACAACAACCTTTTCACTAATAATTAACAGTTATAATAAACACCTCCAGTGGTTGACCCTTCTGACTCCTATCAACTATTTACCACACATGGTCATATATCCATCCAGAGCTTTCAGGGGATACAGTTGCATTCTAAAATAGTTTGAGCTTTTGTTCAGGGATCAAGGTTGCTCCCCAGTTGGCCATGACTTAAAAAAGGTCATTTGTAAAATGGACAATAGTGAGTGTGCTGGCTGGGGTGGTGACAGAGGGGGTCTGGGTAGCTTTAAACCAAAAGCAGAAAAGGCTTTTTGTTGGCCTCTTACCATGTACCACATGTCAGATTTCACTGATGGCTGTGGTAAGTTTATCAAAGAAGCAAAAATTAACACAGAGGTTAGAGTTTTTTTCATAACAAATGACCAAACCCAAAATAGACACATGCAATCAATAAGTGCCCCCAAGTGTGCTCCAAAATGTAATGGCCTGTTACATCATAACACTAATGAAACCAGTACATTACACATCGACAGAACATGGAGTGCTCCGCTTTCATAGCAACTGGTTCACCAGTGCATGGTGACTGGGCTATAACAGTGCTAAGTGGACCACCAGAGACAATTATGTTGTATTGCTGAGTCACTACTAAGCATTGGAATAACCAACACCTGAACAAGCCGACTCTAAAGTTACTCTTCTCCACAATCTGTTTAATCTCAGGTTTTAAAGCCTCAAAAGATGGGACTAACATGGGTTCCTCACCACAGTAACTGCTGAAAACAGCACAAAAGTGAGGTTTATTTATTATTTACACGAGGCCATTTTTAGAAGCATTAATGCACACAACTACAACTAAACCTCAGTGTCAAATGTATGAAAATACAGAAACAAACCTTTTAGTTTGTCTGGACTGGTCAAGCTGTTGTCATCTGTGGTTTGGTTGTTCTGGAGATGTGCATCAATGACATCTGGAAAACAACATGTAATATGCACTGCACTGTTTACATCACACTTGTAAATAAAGATTAATTGAATAAAGCAGGATCTGCACACTGGAAAAGGACTTTCTCAGAGCACAGCATGCATTTAACTGGACCAGCTCATTCTCAACCATTTGAGGTCTGCTTTAATGACAAGAAATCATGCTAAAACTGGTGTTTGATGTACAGTGATATTCAAAGTTATGACAATAGATAAAGATACCCCTATAAAGAACCAACACAAACAATGACTAAATGATTAATGGAACAAAGTCATCTATGTTGTTGAACTAATTTTAATTGGGTGGTCATTCCTAGAGAGTAACAGTGGTGCTGTAAATTCTGTGTTTGTACTTCAACCGTGGAGTTCAAACTCCACAGGTATAATTTGTATTTATAAAAATTGCATAATTGACATATACTGAACCTACTGACCATGATTACCATCTGCACTGAACTGATAATTCAACAGGTTCACAAACAGCATTTAATATTGCAATTCTTTGCTCAATAGATCAATGAAATGCTGTAACTGATTAGTTTTATTGCAGCCATCATGACTTTGATCGCATTTTACATTAAATGTACATTTAAGATCATTTAAAAGGGTCTGCAAACTTCTGGGCTAACTGGGTATTTAAAATACAATGAGACTTTATGAGAACTTAAAAACTGCCATCTTAGGGAGTTTTTCCTTGCCACTGTCGCCATTACTCTCGCCATCAGAGGCATTTCATTCACACACACATTTATTTTACATTTATTTCATTTTGTAAAGCTGCTTTGTGACAATGACCATTGTTAAAAGCGCTATATAAATAAAATTGAATTGAATTGAATTATGGGATGCATTAAGATGCATGGGCTACTATTAAACATTTATTTAAAGTGTGTGCAAAAGACTTTTCAAATAAGCAGAAAGATCAATTTTCAGAAAAGACTTAAACTGAGAAAAGTAATTAAAAACAATGCTGAATTAAACTAAGCATCAGAAGACTAAACTTTCACTGTAATGAGCTCCATGGTCCACTAGAGGGCATGAGGCCACTCTAGTGAGAGAAAACAGATTTGGATGCCGCTGCTAAACCCTGTTTTGTTAATTTAGAACAGAATTCAGGTAAGAAAAAGTAGAAACATTAAAGTGACATTAACACATCCTCCAGAGGCTAAATAATTATATTCTCCCTTTATAACCAACCCACACACGACCAAGGATACACTAAAATATAATCAACAGTAAGTTAGCAATACAAGCACAGAAATTACCCAAGTACTAACTGTAGACAAAAAGTGAGGAAATAAATGTTCCTTACCATCAAAGTTGGACAGCTTGTGAATGGTTGAATCCACAGCTCCTTTAAGCTGCTTCACAGCTATACAGAGAAAGGGGAGACTCAGACTGTGATTGTGTTTTTTCCCAAGATGGCTAAACAGATAACTAAACAGACTTCAGTAAGTAATGGCTTTGACTTTTCTATTCTTCTAAACTAGCAATTTCCAGCAGCTCCATCAATTCAATGATGAAATAAAGAGTCATGAAAATATAACTGAGCAGTAGTCATTTGTCATACAAAAACATAGCAAATGATGCATTTAACAAAAATACGCTTGTTGTAAAGAGCTCAAACGCTCTGAAGGCATGCAAGTGAGAAGGAGAAACCCCACGAAGGAGGAAAACCAAAGAGTCAGTGGGAAGTGAGATGGTAATAGATAGCATGCAAGAGTTTGTGTGCAGGCCAATTTATTGACCCGTCCATGTACAGGACAGAAAAGGATTACAGTGCTGAGGGAGTATGAAAATCTGAGGGACTGCATTATAATTAATAGCCATCACTGGTGAGCAATACCCTTTAATCAAAGCTTAGGTCATTGCATGACAATGACCTAAGGCCCTTGTATATGAACGACTATTTAAATTACATTTAGGTAGGAATCACAGCATACGTTATAATGTTTTCAATAACATTGAAAAAAAAAAACATTAGTGTTTGTAGTGTTTTAGATGCAAATACCACAGACAATTTCCTTTTTATGAAATTTCTGATACCACTAATATCACAAAAATGCAACTATGGAGAACACAGACAATTCAAAACAAATTTGACAAGCTAAAGACAACTCAAAACCAGCGCATTCCTTTCAATAGCATCTCATTAAAGGCGTACAAACCAACTATCACTTTACAGTAATCAGTCTTGGCTTTTATTTCAGAGACACTGTGACTAATTCCACAGTGCTTGAGCTCAAAAGTTTTTATTTAATGTCAATGTGAAGAGATACAAATACACTTGCTACTAATGTTGGTTTTTACTCAGAGCATAAAATTACCCAAAGGCATACATTTAACTTATACCACGGACTCGTAAAGGGAAAAAAAAACGAAAAAGAGAAGTTGAGTCAATTAGCAATGCAAAGCTAAGACAAAGTCACAACATTCGCAAACCACGCAGACAACCTACTTAAAGCCTGACAAATTAATCATTGGCTCAACCTTTAAACACACCGCAGACATGGTGAGGAAACAGCAGAGAATGCATGGCTCTCTGAAATACATCATAAACTTGCGCCTTAAGTAAGAACAACTGCTCCCTAGAGAGTCTGTAACCCATTAATAAGACTCATTAGTGCGGCTGTAGAAGGCAGTGGAAAGAATGCTGTGTACTCACGCTGGCACTCAATGAACTGTTGGATTAAAGTGCAGTCCCCTCCACTCTTTAAAAGAAAGTGGTCTAACAAAGAAAGAAAAACCCGCCATTAAATAATAACATTCGCGTTCAATGGGCAAAAAAAAAAAGTCTCCCCCCACGTGAACTCAAGGGATTTAAAGTGGTGGCTTAAATAAAACAGCCAATTCTAACAGAATATGGACATGAGACGCAATCAGACAAAGATGCAAAAGGCTGGACAAAGACACAGGAAGCTACAAATGGACCTTTCCCCTCATTCATCAGCACCCGGGTGCAGCCGAGTGAAACGTCCTTTCTTCCTTATTTCTCACAAAGCCATTACATGTTCCACACCTACAATACGACACACTACAATATGAATGGAACTTAAACCAGGCTGCCAAATACATAAAGTGTGGTTGTTTCAACCTCAGTCTGACCAGAGAATTAAGTAAAGTCACTTCAATAGATAATTTGATTTCAAGGTGCCATACAATAATATATAAAATTAAACATCTTAAGTATAACTAGGCTAAAGCAAAAACCCTAATTTGATGTGAAGACTCTGCAACCTGATGTGAAGACTCTGCAACCTCTACATATGGCTACTACCACTACTAATCTATATGCACATACTGGGGACTTCGCAAAGAACGCCCTTCCAGTCTGGCTCGGTTTGACTGAACCATAAGATCCATAACTGTGTAGGCCTGTCAATCATTACAGTTTAGATGCAAGTTAATTGCAATAAATGACTGGTTAGCAATTACTAAGACTATTTTAAAATGTGATTGATACCTCTTATTTGTTTGTTATGATTAACATAAGAGAAGATAAGAAGGAACTTTATTTATCTCGAGGGAAATTCTTTTGTCCTAAACATGCTCAATGCAACAAGAGGAAATAAAGATATTATAAACAAAAATATTAAATGTTCACTTATTATATATCATCCCATATGATATTAAATGAACAATCAAGGACAATTATTACAACTGTAACATCTGCAGTAAAGTCCAAAGTGGCCAAATTGGCTAAGCTATTTTATGTATTATAGCCAACAGAAAGCCATACAACCATTAAATGATGTACTACACTACTGTGTGGGTGAATACACAAATGTACTATATAATACATGTATAATAAATCAAATGAAGTGAATGTGTTTTAACATGCATGTTAATATCTTTTATTAAAAAAAAGGTGTTTTTATGTTAGCTATTTGCTTCAACCCAAATGATGAAAATGCACCAACTTCCCATTCTGATTTATGTTTGTGAAAACAAAGGCCAGTGATATATAACTGCAGTCAGGCGATATGTAATAATTGAGACAGGCCTACTGTTGCACTTCTGTAGCTTTACTGGCTGTACTTCCTTTCAGTCTTTACATTAAACATCACAGCAGTGCAACACTGTAAAACAAAAATTCAGACTATTCAATCTAGTTGACTATTTGTTCACTGCCTTCGTGTAATTCAATTATGTTCAGGAGCCACTGAGTGAACACGCGCCTTTACCGAACACCATTAATATTTTTTCCTTATACTTTTTCCAAATATCATACACAAACTTCTTGTAAGAAAAAAAAAAGCTAATTCACAGTAAACTGTACTGTACAGGAAAAGTACCCCACCAACAGGCTGACGGTTTGTGGTTTACCACATGCCACATGTAGGCAAATGCAGAAATTACTACAAAACAGCCGAGGGATGACTAAAACCACAAGCCCTTTCTTTTGTAACCATGACTCACTTTTAAACCTTGCAGGATCTTTGCTACTCCCTGTACAGCCCTGAGTAGCATGAATAAACAATTTACCAATATAAATAACCTTTTTCTATGCTCATCACCACACTTAAAGGTTCCCCGTAGACCTCCTGACTTTATCAGGGACACATTGAAACCAAGTTTCTTGCAAGCAAGTTTACTCAAACATGCCTGGATAAAACACATGACTAACTTCAAAACAGAAACAGAGCAGAAACAAACACTGAAGTCAGACAAACAAGGAAAAGAAAAACAGGCAACAGAAGGTAAGCTCTCATGCCAGATTAGTAGGAGAGGTGATGCGAGGTTAGCAGACAACACTAACTGCCATGAACAACCCAAACTCACCTAAACTGTTGTTTTCCTTTATGCTTTTCTCTTGAAGTTGCTCTAACCGGACTGAAAAACGACAATGAGAAGATGTAGAATGACCAAAAAAAAAATTTGAAAAGAAAGAATGAGGTCTTAACTGAAGAGTCATGCAGTTCGAGCTTCACGCTACTGTATAAGAACTCTCATTAAGGAACCGTGGTCATTCATTCCCAAACTATTAGTACGCGTTCCCAAACTTGCACTCTTTTGTGAAGAATAACGTGCAATTTTTCCTGCTATAAACAAACGTGTGGAAGTGGGATATCTGAAAGGCCTGTTTTAGTAGAAGGGTTTGCATGCGTGAGTTATACCTTGGAGGGCAGTGAGTCTCTCATTGGTGAAGTCATTGTCCGCCTGCAGTGCCTCAATGCGGGCTTGAAGTGCTTGTTCCTTCTCCTCCATCTCCTCAATTCGGAGCTGCAGCTCTTTCTTCTCATTCTGGCCTTTCTGAGTGAGTTCCTCCTGTCTACCTTCTGCTAGCTGTGTTAAAAAAAAAAAAAAAAAAAATCAGAAGCAAGAAAACAATGAAATACTGTGCTGGTTTTCACAGGTCGTTACTGTTCATTTCACTGATATAGTCACAAATGAGAGCAAGCATATTAGCAACAAAATTCTCTTTCACAATTGACATTAGCAACCATGGCCCTGTTCACATTTGGCATTGGGTGATCTAATTACAAGCTGACAGCTCCAAGTACATCATCATTAGAAAGAGACTCCACATGTACATCAAGTAGAGGCAGACAATTCAGGTCCAGAAAATAAAAAAGCCTCTCTAGAATTTTGTTCCAACTACCCGGATTCTCTGATGAGCTCAAACCAGCTACAGAAGCCTTGAGGCAGGCGGAACAAAACCCTTTGGGCAGATTTTTACTTTCTAGACCTGAATTGTCCACCTATGGTCTCAAGTGAACCCTTGTGACCAGATCTCGCCTCCCCACTCTATATGCAAATATACATTTCTATTTGCAAAGACCAGATGTATTGTTTGTTTTAACTGGCAGGAGGCACTAATGTATGAAACCAGTAATAACCCATTTCATATGTCAGCTTATGCAGAGGATGTCAGTTATACAGAGAATCCTTTGTGTCCTAGCACATTTGCATACCTGTACACTTGTGATCGGATCATCTAACACACATACTAATGGCAGATGTGAACTGGAGTTTACCAATTATCCTAGCTATTATATCTAGCCTTTAAAGATTGTCTATTGGTTTAATCACTTTATTGGAAAAAGATAAACAAAAACACAATGAGGGAAAATTATGAATGAAATAAATGCATCATTGTAAATTTTGTGTTTGCTTATTGCATTGTAAATGCATCACTGTAAATCCATCCATTGTCTAATCCATCCATTAATATACACTGTATTAAATTTACATATACACTATATTGGGCAACAGTGGTGAAGCCCTTACCTTGATTTTGTCTGTAAGATCCTTGATCTCATTCACAGCTCCATTGTACTTGTTGGCCAGCTCCCTCAATTCCTCCTGAGTACGCTCGTTCATCTCCTTCAGGTGCGTACACTCATCTTCGGTGTTACTGAGACTCCTCTGCAAAATGTGGTGAGGCAAAGGTTAGCCAGAACAAACTTGGACCCAGATCTTGCTGGAAATAGTCTAGTTTAGCTAGTTTAGTTTAGGTTTGCTGTGAAAACAACAGAATGGTACAAAATTAGTATCTACTAAAGTATTGTTAAAAAGTCTCAAAATAGGGATGAACACTAAACCCTGATTAGATGAGTCACAGTGGAATTTGATTAATGAGAAGATATTATGAAACAGACATAATTAAGCATTTTGTTTTAAAGCATCAGACAAAAGTCACTGGCTGGTTTGAAATGGTTATTGCACCACAGCATTCCTTGATCAGTAAAGAACAGAATCAGAGTCTAGGTATGCTAAACAAACTGGCTGAAAACGTACAACATACATTATGAGAGGTGAAATTGTCGATCCACAGCTCTACTGCTGAAACAAACTCCACAGTGGGCCCCTTTAACAATCTATTATAATTTTGTCAATCTTTACATGACATTAACGTGCCATTTTGTGGTCTTTGATGCATGCAGTGCAAGAACATTTAAAGTGACCTAGCTTACCTCAACTTCTGACAGCTTCCTGACCACCTCGATTTTCTCCTGAAGAACCCGCCTCAGGGACTCTTTGGCTGTTGTCTCATAATTTAGTTTGTCTTCTGTTAAGGCTACTAGCTCCTTTCGGATACCATCTTCTGTTTGGTTCTGGACAAATTCAAGCATTGAGAATTTTAACAAATGATCACTGTTGAGGTTATCAACACTTATTTGTATGAATGTCATTATGGGAACACTTACTTTTGAATAGGCCTGCAGTTGGTTCCCCATCACCTCCAATCTCGAGAGTAACCGGTCTTCATCAATTAAAGCCTGACAGGACCAAGAGTAACAGAAGACTGTTAACACCATAATTGACAAGAAAGAATAACTTAATTGTTCTACATACATTCACTGTCAGACATTCATATCTGAAGGAATCTGATGTGTCACCTGCAAATACTAGTTAAGGTTGGTTGAGAGCAGGTGTGTCGAACTCCAGTCCTGGAGGGTCGTGGTCCAGCACATTTAGGTGATTTCCCTGCTCAGAAACACCTGGTTCACCTTAACAGTTAATTTTCAGGTTTGGTGAATGGGTTTTGAGGAGGAGAACCAACAAACTGTGCTGGACAGGACCAGAGTTTAACACCGCTGATATAGAGTATAAATATTAAACATTCACAGTGATCAACTGTGGAGAAGTCCTTTTTTGTTTTGTAATAAGCAAGCATGCATCATAATTCATTGTGTTTGACATCAGTCAAATCAACAACAAAAAAAAAACCTCAGTAAAGGTCAATCACATTTTCATCAGTTGGAGTGCTTTTCATTCTGAACAAAAAAAAACCTGTTCCTTAGAAACTGGTTTCATTTCTGTTTCATATTAAATCTGATCTACCATAGGGAACATTAAAATGTCACAAAAACATCAAGGTACTCCCACAAAAGAGAACTAGAGATAGAGACAGGGCACATGCACACATTGAGAGAGATGGACAGAGAGACAGGAAAACACAGCATGAGAGAGACAGGATGCACACACAGCAAGAGAGAGACAGATAGAGCGAGAGTGAGAGAGAGACAGACATAGAGCAACAGAGATACGGGGAGACAGAGCAAAAGAGAGATACAGAGAGCAATAGAACAAGAGCAATGGAGACAGACAGAGTAAGAGAGACAGTAGTGTAGATTTTAAAAAATGCAGTCAGTGAGCCTACAGGAGCAGAAAAGAGAAACACTTTCCTGAAGCAGTGCTGAGTGTGCTGTGTGTAGCCACAGATTAGAAGACTGAAGCGTACCTGCCAGCTGCTTTCTGAGGCCTCCTGTGTGCTGGCCAGCAGCCTTTGCAGCGTGGCCAACTTCTGCTCCAGCATCTGTTCCCTGTGTAAGGCCTCCTGAAAGTAAGCAAAATGGGGAAAAAAAGAGTCAAAGTTATTTATTATTTATAATTAAACTGTTTTTAATTTCATTTACTATATTTTTAAACACAAATAAGTACTTTGGATGACGCTGAAGTACCGTTCCATAAAGAATACTTTATAAAATGTCCAGTAGAGGTCAGTGCTGTATCATACCTGCAGGTACTGGGAGAGCTGAAACAGTTCCTGAGAGTACATACTGGGCGTGTTTGCGGCAACCTGGAAGGTGCAAGAGGAAAACCACAGTAAATCAGAGTAACATTAGAACAGAGTGTTCCACAGCTTTCCCCAGGTTACTCTGACAGATTTTAAACTGCTGGAAGAGCTAATGAGAGTCATGCCTCATGAAAATTAATGTCAATCACAGTTCAAAATCACTTTTAAACTAGGACTATGCTCCTGTTTACACTTGGCATTAAAATCTGACCACTGTGAAATGACAAGGGTGATCAGATCAAATTAAGACCATTCACGCTTGCCCAATGCAGCTTTGCTCATATTTTGATCAAATCTCAACACCCCATGCAAGATGTACATTTTTAAATCTGAGCAGGAATGGCCAACAATGACAATAGTATGTTTACTTTATAAAATACTTTGCCATACAGGTTAATTGATTTCTAGGCGCTGAAATGCTGTAATACATATGAAACTTGGTCACAAGGGAAAAATTGTTTAAAGTGAAGAGGAAATGTGTGTGCTGTGCTTAACAGACAACTCTCGGGTCTCTAAAACAACATTTGAATGTAGGTGTAGATGTCTAAAAATAATCTGTTTAATAGGAAAGACCCCCCACACACACAAAAAACATGATCTACTTCATGATCCAGGTGGTCAGATAGAACATTCCAGTTACAAAGGTGGTCACATTTGACTTTTATGCATATACTAGACTGATACATAAATATATAGTTCTACCTGGATTGGCATTATAGAGAAAGTTATTTCTGTTGTCATAAATGAAGCACAACGGACACCAGTCCAGCATCAAACATTTTAATCTTCTGTAAACTTAAAATATACGTCTAAATATCTGTACAACTGTCATATCTGCAGATACAATGATTATTATTGTGAATCCATCACATACAACAACCCACATCCAAATACCTCAGCAGACAAGAATAGGTAAACCTAAACTGACAGTGTCAGATGCTGTGGTCAGATACACCAGGGCTTAAAGGCAAGATTACGAGTGTCTGTAAATGGGCAAGAGGCTGACAAGCTTGCATTCCTGAGGTCTAAGGGGAAGCCAGTCAATCTACACCTTGTACATAAGAGCACAGCAGTGACCGGTCAAAAGAAAGTGCCAAGAGCTGTTAAGTAATGGGATCAGCACCTGCTTAAAACACACCAACAGACATGAGGTCAAATATGTGCTTCACCATAAAACCTATTTTTGGTTTAGGAATATGAGCTTTAAAATTAAGCTGCTACTGTACTCATTTCGCACACAATACAGCAAGTTACAGCCACTCACAAAAACATAAAATATGCAAATATGCATATAAAATGCATGACAGTCCACTGGCAATTTTTGAGTGACTGATAACTGGAATTACTTGAAATACTCATTAATGCAAAATACAAAGGCGATTCAGTTGCAGCCAATGCAGAGGGAGAACTTCCACTGAAAATGCCGAGACCATCAAGCAGTCAATAACAGTGGCCAAACCTAGAACCTAGACAGCAGCTCATTGAACCATGGCTTCATTCACATAAATCAAAGTAGCAGTGTACAGGATCAGACCAACATTTACACAAACTTCTGAACAGGAAAAAGAAGTCATGGTCAGGAAGGGCAGGGACTGGGGGGCAGGGCGGAAAAAGAAGAAGATTTAATTAGATTTTGGTTTCGTCACTAACGTAATTAAGTGTTCTAAGCAAGTAACCAGCACTTTCCATTCCTCAGAGAAAGACACCTCTATGCTGAGTGCTTTTGGCCCTCAAGAGTGAATTCCTCGCCAGGAAGAAGCATCCCACCCAGGGGAGGGTGTGTGAGAAGACGATAAGTGCATTATTTATCTGTGCTTGGACCACTCTAAGAACACTATATTCATAAATACACAACTCCATCCAGGGATAAACAATGCCCACTAAGCTATGAGGGAAGAGGTAGATACAGTCCGTAATGTAACAGACCTGGGACCTGACACCCAGTTGTTTAATGTCATTTGGCTTTGAATTAATCAAGGCTCAGCATCAAATTACTTAAAAGGAGATGAAGCTGATGACAAAAATACAGCGCACCAGGCAACCCCTAGCAGTGCAAAGGTAATCATTTAGCTAAATGTAATGCTTGGTTATGGAAACAAATCCATGCATCAAGTGAAAATGGTGCTATCTTGTAAATTGAAATTAATAACGCGCCATAGCCCAAAGGGGAACACGAGCACAAGCAGTGTTCCCTTACACTGCTTAGGCTGAGCACAGTGGAGTGAAGGGCAGATGATGTCATACAAGTGCTGTAAACAGACAAAAAGGAAGCGCCCCACATGTAGGCTGAGAGAACGCAGATGTCTCAATAAGCAAACACAAAAGACGACCGAGTCAAAAATCCTCCTCCATCTACACATTTCAGAAACACTTGGGAAATCCAACAGGGTGGGGTGAAGCTAAAACGCGAATAATAGAAAAGCTGTAAAAGAATGAACAAAAAAACTACACACCAAATACTGAAGGAACTCAGAACTTACCTTATCAACAGGCAGTGGTAGTGGTGCTTGGATAACACTGAGAAAACGAGAAGAAAGAAGACTATTAATGGATCA
>JBBPDC010000135.1:6379059-6389391 GCA_037974485.1 Hemigrammopetersius urotaenia
TATCGGAATTATATCGTATCGACCAAAATTAAGAAATATATCGTGATATAAATTTTTGCCATATCGTCCAGCCCTAACCAGTAATAGTTGCATACGACATTAAATAGAACATAAATGATAATTATAATAATGATAATAAATGACCAGTAAATATATATCCAATGAAGCATGAGTAATAGAATAATTGCTGGCAGCTTGTCATTATCATGATGATTTAGTGCCTACAAATAACAGCAGTATTTGTGAAAACTATGATTAATTAAAGTAAGCGTGATCGGCTAAAATAATTGCCGGGTGAACATATATAATATGGCAATTAAACAATGATTTCTACAAGCCTGAAGAACTTTGTTGAACACATTACCAACAACTATACACTGGCACAACCACAGAATTAAGCTGAGGGTATTACTGAGAACACACAGTTTTATTGTGTATTAATTTTTCACAGTGTTTGTTTCTGATACTTTAGGTAGCAAAATGATGTAGGGATATCATGAAGTGGAAACAAAGTAAGATTAAGTAATCTTTGAGTAATGAGTGTGTAGACTTGGCTATTGTGCAATGTGCATTTCTCGATTATCTTGAAACAGGTCTTACTCTGATCGCCGCCGAGCTTCCATGCCATCTGGTAGGAAGAGCTTGATGGTCGAAACTATGCAGCCATGAGTGACTACAGAAGACAAAGAAAAGAAAGACAAATTAAAAACGACAGCAAAGGCGCTAATCTCACAGCAAAAGAATGGTGTACACACAAACTCTCAAGCACAAGTACAGATCTGATTGATTTGAGGCACTCCCTTGTATAAGCCGCCCAAGTTTGAGCAGCTGACTCACCCTCCAGTCTAACAGCTTTACAAGCTGGCATGTTTCTCTAGCTTAAAACACACCTACACTACACACAACTTTCCCAAGACAAGCTAAAACGATGAGTAGTTTTCCAGTTTTAGCAATGCCGACTGAAAAAACCTTGACAGGGAGTAACTTGACATAACGTTCCTGCCAAGTAAGACTCAAGACCAAAGGAATCAGCATTGTTTCAATACTTTAGAAACTCTATTATCCTACGACCTGAAATAATTATTCTCAATGTTTTTCTCTCTTACCATGTTCCCAGCGATCTCATTCTGCTGTAGCAAAGTGTTCCTCTTCACATTCTCTAAAAGGGCAAGTTGCTTTGCATTCATATCTGATTGTGAAAGCTTCCACTTCATCTGCCGTCATTACAACACCTTCAGGGCAGCAATCATGAACTGCTCTTGGGTTTCAAAACCAATGTTCTGCCAGTGGCCTTACATCATGGCTATCTGAAGCAGCCAGAAAGATATCTGAAAAATGTCCACATCTTACCAGTATGGCTATTTTTTAATTATTTCTAACTACAAATAAAATTCTTAAAAATGGTTTGTGCAACATCACTACTTGTCAATATTATTTTTTATTATCGAATAATGCAAAAACCTACTCCAAACTACCTGTATGCTTCATAACTGTTAGTTATGCTGTATATGGGGCTGTCACAAATCGCACCTAAAACGCGTGGAAAACGCTCGGCGCGTCGCTTTCTCCTTCTTTCCAAAAGCGCTCCAGAAGCGTCTGACGTTGCTAAGCAACCATCAGCCGCGCTCTTCATTTCCTCCAACGAAAACCCCTTGCTGTAACTCGTACACGATTTATTTACGCAGAAATGGGAAACAAACACCGTAGGGTGCACCCCATTCTTCAAAAACGTAAAAAAACACGGGGAATTTCACCAGCTGATCCAGGAGCTCCGCCTGGAAAACGGGAGGCTCAAAGCCTGTTTCAGTCTCGACAAGGACTA
Organism: Hemigrammopetersius urotaenia; assembly: GCA_037974485.1. Classification (NCBI taxonomy): domain Eukaryota; kingdom Metazoa; phylum Chordata; class Actinopteri; order Characiformes; family Alestidae; genus Hemigrammopetersius; species Hemigrammopetersius urotaenia. Next base: position 6,380,882 of record JBBPDC010000135.1, read on the forward strand.
GCTGGGTCATATTTTAGGAAAAGTTTGAGGGCTTGACAAATCATAAAGTTCCGGAAATCCCTGGAGCACAAAGATGAGCTGCTCCTCCGTGTTTCTGCTGAGGAGTCAGTGTAGTGGAAAAGGCGAGGAAGCTAATTGGTTGAATCTCGTCACATGACCCTCGGTGCGCTTGCGGCATTCTGAAAAGTTTAGATGTTTTCAACTCGATGCGGCGCGGACGTGCCTTGAAAAAACAGGCGCGTCACACCGGGTGCGTCGCTTCCATTATGAGCGCGTTTGAAATAATGGGATTGCGCGTGGAAAAGACGCTATATGTGAACGGCCCCTATAGCGGTTATACCCAGAATTTCTGTATTTAGCATAGTGTATTTTCATAACGAGGTTTTCTACAAATTTTATTTAGACTTTATTTTTCAATTGGTCTCATCTCTGTCTCTGATCCAGTAGGAAATTACTTATATAATAATTACAAAGTTTCTGATTCTGATGCTCCTCCTTAGACAGACAGCATCATTTTGAGAGAGAAAAAAACCCCAAACATACAGGATGTACTGATTAACACTCCTAGTATGTTTTACTATAAACCTTGGTATAAAGCCCAAAGCTTCAAACAACTGAATGAGTAGCATAAAATAATTTATTGGAAGTTAACGGTCTACCGAGTTGTTTCATTTATTTTTGCCGAAATTTGCCTTTTTAGAGGAATAATGAAACAGAAGTTTCATAAAATTACATACAAAACATACATAAAGCTTCCATTTGTCACACATGAACACATCACAGCACCAATGTGAAATTCTCTCTCTGGATTTAACCCATTCACCAAATAAAGCACTGGACACCCAGTGACACAGCACCTGGGGAGCAGTGTGTGGAGAAGGCATTTTGCTCAAAGGGACCTCAGTGGTGTCATTGACAGCCCTGGGATTCAAACTTGTGATCTACCAAACACAAGGCCACCAGGCCACCAGCTGCCCCACATCTGCAGTGAAAATGTTTCAGTATCAGAGTACCTTCTCATAAACATTTTAACAATGCCCCAGGAATACCAAAATCCAATTATTTTTGGTCACTCATATCATGACAGGAATGCTCATAGTTTTCTCATAAAAATAGTGAGGGAAATAAACGACTGGGCTTCATACACACCCTTAAAACCACTCTGAACGAAAATATAAACATGGCCCTCACCTTTGCGGGTGTTCTCAGTCACATCCACTCCAAACTGGATGATGTCACCAGAGAGCACCTCACATGGGGGGCTTTCCTCAGACCCTCGGCTCAAGCGCTGGCTGTTTATAAAAGTGCCGTTGCTGCTCTTTGTATCCTGTAGATAAAACTGCAAAAGAGAAGGAAAATTGATTAAAAGATGACCAACAGCATCCACAAAAAAGAAAATACTTCTGTGGCTAAACCTGAAGCATAGACAGGAATATCAATACAATACAAGTCAGAGCTTCCTCTTGGCCCTTAAAACAAATAAAAACGTGCTTTCATCAGCGATGCACTGATGTACTTTGCTCCAGATAAAAGTGTCTGATAAATGCCGTAAACGAAAACACCAACGGGACAAAACTCAGCTGACAAATATAAAAAGTTTACACAAAAAATATGCACAAAATGATCAAAGTACGTGAAGCACAGGTCTTTGACAACAGATAAAAGTTGTTTGATAATTCAATTAATCCATAGTTAAATCAATTTAAACATTTCATTTTAAATCATTTAAAAACTTTTCAGAGTTAAACCTGTAATGCAGAGGTCAAACTGCATTTTTTTAACAGCCTTCTTAACCAGTTTGAACACGTCTGGGCTAATCGGCCGAGAAAGTTATGGAAGCTAATAGTTTTAACTGTTTCCTTTAATTGCCATCGAAACTTGGGCAGGGTATTGTTTTTTTCTATTTTCAGCTAAAAACAAATAAGTAAACAATGTTGCTTTTGAACCAATACCCAACAAAACAGGGCATCTCTAATATAGTAAAAACAATACACAAAATGTAATTAGATTTAAACATTAAGCTCATGAATTGTATTATGACCAGATTTTAAATACCATTCCAAGCTTCTGAAGATTTAACTGATTTAACTATAACTGACATTTTTTCTTCAGTTCCATCAGCTACTTCGTTTTCATTTTACCAACAGCGGCTTGCAGGGTGGGTTGTGGTCTGTACTAAATACAGCCGTATACCATCAAACCATCATACTCAGTATCACTGTCAACATTTCAATTACTATTTATAAATTATACTGTTATAAACTACATATCTGTTCATTCAAGAGTGAAAACAATCAATATGTCACTGATATAACTGACTGACAGCCCTAGACTGATGAACAAAAGCAAACAAGCACATTGCAAGCAGCAGAAGAACAGTTTGGAAACGTCAGGGTTGGGCTTTAAAATGCGCTCAACACAGTGTGTTTAAGAATAATACAAATATTTTTCTAAAATAAACTTAGAATAAAACTGTAAAAACTGAAACAGTTATGCTGGTCACATGTCTACCACTGAGGTTGCCATGCTAAGATTATAGTGTGGCAGTGATAACTGCAGATCTAAATCATTTCTACTCATCTTTCCCCACGAACAGGAATGCCATCCAAAGCACAAGTGGAAAAAGCCTGAATCAATCACAATCTTATTTTTTAGTTCACTCACTAGCACTAAAGCAGTATCTTGCAATTAGCATGAATATTCTAAATCCATGGAACTACAACACCCACAACTCGAGTACAATATTTAATTCTGGTAGTATCATTACACAATGCCCCCCCCCCAAAAAAAACAACACTCCTTTCATTCAGGACAACGACAGATCAGTTTTCATTTACCCAAGTCGACATGCAAGAATCAAATAACACTGCGCTGATTCAGATAAACTCAGTCATCAATACCACTAGCTCAAGCATCTGGTATGAAGCTCTTTTTCCCTCTTGGTCCCCATTGTTACAGTGCAAACTCCTAGCTTGTGACTGCATCTGCAAGGACTCGAGGTGGTACTCAGTGGCACATTTAGACCCATCACTGTCATTGCATGGAACACATATGCTTACAGTCTTTACTTTAAGGCTAAAAAAACACTGCACAAATCCCAGTGACAAATTAAGTCTCTTACACCTTCTACAGACTAATTTCAGCAACCTTAAGGAAATAAGAAAAAGAAAAGAAAAAAAACAGTACAATGTGGATCTAATAAATTTGAGTACGAAGAATGTGCAGGCGTATAATGGTGTGCGTGAATGTGTGCAGATGTACGATGGGGTGTGCTGCCCTACAAAGCCGAAGTGCCGCAACTACACCGAAGCTGAAACTGAGAAAAATAGCTTTAAAATTTTAGTATTAATATGGATTTTGTATTGCAATCTTTTCTCTGAAACAGGACTTTGAACCAGGATAGTTTCTTACAAGACAAAGTAGATGTCCTAGACCCCATTTGTAGGCTAAAGGCAGTTTTGACTAAATATGTAGTTACTGCTTTGGCTTTGTAGGGCAGTGCGGATATACGATGGTGTGCGTGAAGGCGTGCATAATGTACGACTGTGTGTGAGGGTGTCTAGATGAATACCAGGCATAAAACGACACTGCTAATGGCTACAACATGACACAGGAATAGAGGATTCCTCATTACGGCAGTCCTTCCCAAATAGCTGGTAAAAAAAAAAAAAAAGAAAAAACGTTGGTTTTGTTCTTCGAGGGCAACGCTCAAAAAGGTTTTATGGGTACAAATAGGTTCTCAAAAGAAATGAAACAGCCATTAGTGACCCATGCTTATTGAATAATATGACCAGTAGACCTACTATAATTAAGAAGTGTCATTTAGTCAATATGAGAAAGCACCTAATTCAAATGCTGAGAGCTCAGACACTGCACATACCTGGGCCTTTGTGTACATTCATCAATAACAGATGAGTGAGTAAGGCCTTTATGATGTTCAAAACTGAGTCATTTAATGATTTTTCCCTTAATTATTCCCAGCAGCTCAATTCAGTTGTGGACCTGCTGCAATGAGTCTTTTTCTGTCTACTCTAAAACACTTAGCAGCTACTGTAGTCAGGGCAAATTTTAAGAGTGGTCTAATCAGTTATTGCTTTAAAGAGGTCAGTTGATAAGGTGAACAAAATATAACCCAAACAAAAGCAATTAATTACTCATTTCCAACCGCCCTGGATGAAACAACTGCCTAATCTTGGCAGACACAGAGTTCACTGAAACACATTTAATACCTTCTAGAGCTGAAACAATTATTTGACGTCATGTTAGACAAAAGTCATTTTGCCTTTTTTAAATGAAGTACTTTTAAGTCAAATTATCAAGTTTGAGAGAACAGTATGACCTAAATGTTTAATCGGCCTCATTCACTAAATGGCTACCTCGATGACTGGACTCGGTCAGAAGTCACAAAGCATGATTAAATCCCATTTAGACAGAATGATCTATGACAGTACTGTAATGCTCCATTTGTCCTGTTTAAAAGGGCTGATAGCTTTTTCCACACCACAAAACCAAAACCAACAGAATGACAGCCACTTGCTTAGTATTAGTAGGGGAGACCAGAGAGGGATGTAACATGGGGTGAGCTTAAACACCCCCGATTTCAAACAAACAAGCTACAAGGGTGATAGCCACTTTGCACACCCACCACTGTCCTGAGTTGACAGGAGAAGAAACAGTCATGTTTATGTAACAAAACTCAATTTCATGGGTAAAACAGTGAAAAGTTAGTAAGCACTTTTGCCAACATTCAGAAAGACTGGGTAGAGTCTCTAGGTATAGCAAGTTAAAATATATAAACTAAACTAGTTCAAATCTAAATTAATATTCCACCTAATAGCATATAACTCCCATTATAATCACTGTAATAAGAAAAAAACTGAATATAGACTCCATTAAATAAATTACAAAAACAAATTCAATAGAAAACATTAAAAATCCAGACAGAGGTCTGATATTCAAGCCAGAAATTAAATGGAGAATCATCACAGACAATTGATTGCTGAGCCTCTACTATGTTGCATTAAATGATCATTAAATATTGATTGCACTTTCTGGAACACAGGATGGTTAATCACAGTGCAAAGAGAGTAAAGTTCAAATCCTGGTTAGTGTGTTGTGGAAGCAGCAAGAAATCCACCCTGCGTGAATGATATTACACAGATCATGTTAAGAGAAGGCGGTGGGTGGTTGCAGGTTATAAAATGTCAATGGTCCATTGGCCCCGAGTTTATCACTGCCCTGCACATTCATTAGATATGCTCTGTCACCATCACCAGCAGAACACCTGCAAGCACAGCCACTGTTGCTGCGTCATGTGATTACACACTCTCGCTGTGTGCGCTTGCGTGTGTGTGTGTGTGTGTGTGTGGGGAGAGGAGAGAGGCAAGTCTTTTTTGCAGAGATTCGCCCCCACATCCTGTCCCCATAGACTGCATTATCATTCCAAAAGAGACCTCAAAGAGCCACCAATCTTTTCTGTCTCCATTTGTAAAATATCTAAGAGCACAGAAAACCTTACTGGCTACGTCAACACTTAATCTCAAGGTGTCTGAGAGTCTGGGAATACAATTATTTTATCCAAAATAGATCGTTTACTTGGCAATCGGTTGGGACAGTGCAAAAACAATACAGCTGAGAGAAAGCAAAAAAAAAAAAAATTTTAAATGAAACAGCAAACTAATATTGACACAACTGACAGGCGTAACAGACCTATAAACTTGTACAACAGACTTTACATAAGACCAAACACGAAATGTGGCAACACTTGTCCACCGATGGAAGCTCGGAAGAGACATGCTCCTCTGAGCTTCAAGGTGATAATTAAATGAGAAGAGACTATGCATAGAAGAGCTATTTTTACATCCTAACAAGGATGGGAGGGCAGAAAAACCACACCAGTCATCTCCGTTTTGCATACTAATAGTAAACAGAAATGTTGTCGAATTTAAAAAGGCTCAGACCATGGACAACGGGTTAGTGGAAAACAAGTTTCTCACTGTTTTGATGTTAGAGTTTAATGTAGTATGTAATATTGCTGATCCAATGTTTTGATATTTAGCCACTTTTTAGCCACTTTTTATTCTATAGCTTTTCTAAAATCTTTTCTAAAACCTGATGAAATACATTGTGTGTTGACTGAATGCCATACCTACACTAAAATCAATAACTTTACGTGTACGCCTGTATTGGCAGTCAATTTGAATTATAATCAAATAATTTAAGATTAAGTCAATTTCAATTATAAGCAAATAATTTAAGATTAATTGGGTAACAATTAAAAAACAATGAGTTAACTACAGAACTTTGTGTCTGATTATATACACTGTAGGGACAAAAGTTTTGGGACACATCCATTTGGAAGGGTTTGGGCTAGGCCCCTTATTTCCAGTGAAGAGAATTCTTAATGCTTTGTGGACACAGCTTGTGGAAGATTTTTATATTCCACCATGACTGCATTCTAGTGCACAAGCGAACAACATGGTTGGATGAGCTTCAGTGTGAAAGAACTTGACTGGCCACACAGAGCCCTGACCTCAACCCTATCCAGCACCTTTGGGATGAGCTGGAACAGACATTGCAAGCCAGGCCTTCTTATCCATCATCAGTGCTTGACCTAAATGGAAGCGTTCATAGTTGCAAAGGGGGGGACGAATAACGGCTATGTATTTCACTGCAATTTCAGTCAATTATGTCAATATTAGTGTAATAGTCAGATGTCCCAATACTTTTGTTCATATAGTGGGGCTCAGCATCAAACAAAAAAAGTTAGGATGGATTATAGGCGTAGGCCTATTTAATAACTGTGTGTGTGTCTAATAAGCAAGTCCACCAAGTCCTCTGAAAGCAGACTTGTGGAGAATTGTCTTGCAAGGATAATATTTTTCTACGACATGGCTCATAGTTTATTACTTAGTCAAATAACAGTAGACACGCCGTAGAACTTCTGCTAAGAACATTAGCTCTTCATAGTGCAAAAAGTTCAGATATTAGACACCCTGCATCAGCATTATGTTCCTATAAAGCTCCAACATACACAGAACTTTTTTACACAGTCAATGGTTTAAATCATTTATGGTACTGCCTAGTGATGCAAAAATGTAACAATGTGTCAAAAAGCATCCATCACAAAGATGGTGGGCCAATCATAAGTTTTCACACACCACTAAATACAGTATAAATGCATTTGAACTACATTTATGTGCTAAGAGTTTAGCTTGTGTTATGTTCGAGAATATTATTCTATGCATTTTACCCATTCATTTGAATGTTCACTGTACTACTAAGAATTCTTAGAAGCCATTTCAAAATAATCAGATTGTGAAATGAGATGCAGATTAATCAAATAATATCTTTAAAAGTCATAGCCAAATAAACCTGGCACAAGGGTCAGAGATGTACACTCTTGAAATGTCCTACCTGAGACATGCTCCATTCTGGTTCTAATCATTTGCAGTCAAGTAAAAAAAACGGCAAAGTGATGATGCACCCAGTTACAATAAAAGACTCCTGCTAGACAGGTTGCGAATCACTGGGTCAGACAACAATAGTGTTAATCCAAATTATATCCTACACTCTGAGCTTGTGTGTGTCGGGTGTGCCAAAGCCCAAATAACAGCGTTAGTAAAAGGAAAAGGGCAGAAAAAAATATCACTATAAACACACAGCAGTTAGTTGTTTTGCTGTAAACTGTAGGTCGAAGAGTCAAAGTCAAGACACACACGAATCTTGGACCAGGACCAAAATTTCAGCCTGCGAGTGCTCAAAGGCCCTTCTGAGTGATTCTCACGAGACTCCCACTGCCTTTCTATGAAGACATGATCCATCATGCTGCGGTAAGTCTGCAAAATAACTCAATGTTCAACCATATTTATCAAATCAGCTTGAACCTATTAGGGTAATCATCGTTTTGCACCTCAATTAAGCCAATTGTTGATGCAACTATAACCATTGCAATAGCTTTCTTCTTTATACACCAAGACATGAGGCTGTTCAGGCGCTTACCAAGAAGTTATCACAAAGTCTATAAATACAAATTATCAGCAAGTATACCAGAATAATCTGAAACAACTCTATGCAAATCATACTTCGAATTTCATTTTAAACAGTGAAATTCTGAAAAGCTTCAAAGCTGAGGATTTGAACTAGCGCACACGGAAGGGTCTCATGTCCCTACATAAGACCAATTTTGAAAGCTGAAAGACAGAGTTCAAAGGCATAAACTGGTTACCACATTAACCATGACTCAGTTTCACTTGAGCTAAAAGAAACACAGTCAGGCCGAGTTAAATCCCTGAGGCGCTGTCCTGGTGTAAAGATGTTAACTGGGAATTAATCACATACATAATTCCAACAGGGTGAAATTTACAGCATGAAAAGAATCCACCGTCAGTTATTTCAATTAGTCATTTTCCAAACTATCGGTATCTGCATTTATAATGGCCGAAAAATGAATGTTTCAAAAATAAAATAAAAATGGACGAAACACCCTTCAACCATGTCATGAGTGTTGG
>JBBPDC010000135.1:6406470-6445196 GCA_037974485.1 Hemigrammopetersius urotaenia
GTAGTATTTATCATGGGACTAATGGTTGTACTGGGACACTCAAGGAGGGCACACAGTGCATGAAAAACTGGAGCTATTCTGGCCAAATAGACAGGAACAGCCTTCAAGCCAAGCACAAATGAAAGCTTTTGCTAGGGTCAAAAGTCCTGCTGTGGATGCTGAGAGTCCTATTTGCATTGAATTATTATTATTATTGTTGTTGTTGTTATTATTATAAAGATGTAGGGAAGTCTTTTAGAGAAGTGGTACCCCAAACCCCGGGCCGTGGACCGGTACCGGGCAGACTGCACAGAAAAAATAAAACTGTGGATGTTACCGTGTTATGTTGTTGGCTTGTTGTTATGAAAATGCTATAAATAAAGCTGTACAAGAGTACACATTGGATTTACGTTTATTATTTTAAAGGTACCCAATTATTATATTTTTAAAATATCCTCATTTTTATGCGTAAAGGCTGGGCCGTGAAAATAGTTTCTGATATTAAACCGGTCCGTGACGAAATAAAGGTTGGGGACCACTGTTTTAGAGTGTTACGGCGTTTATCAGACACTTTTATCCAAAGCGACTTCCATTCCCTGGAGCAACTTGGGGTTAAGTGGTGGTTTTTTGCTGAAGGTAGGATTTGAACCCATGACCTTTTGGTCTGGAGGCAAGTATTCTACCCACTGAGCTACCTCCACCCAGAAAGTGGTTTAGAACTGTTGGCTCGTTCATCATACTTGGAAGTATAGCATCTACATTTACATTTAGCAGACGCTTTTATCCAAAGCGACTTCCATTCCGTAACTACAGTGGACAGTCTCCCTAGAACAACTTGGGGTTAAGTGCTCAGGGACCCAGTGGTGGTATGCTGGAGGTAGGATTCAAATCTGTGACTTCTTGGTCTGGAGGCAAGTATCCTACCCACTGAGCTACCACCACCCCCTGCAGAACTGTGTGCTGGGTGCTGGGTGCTGGGTGCTGGGAGGGTTTGGGCACAAGTTATTTCCAAAATTGCTGGGAAGGATGCTGCAAAAATATGGAATTTTGGCATTCTCAGCCTTCCATACAAAAAGGAGTGACTAAAGTTTATTTATTTGTTATCTGTTCAAGCTTAAATGGGGATTACACTACATTAAAATGCTAACAAAGGCATTATGAACAGTTCGAAGTATGGGGTAGCTGGTAGCCTAGTGGTTAGGGCATGCACCCTGCGATCAGAAAGTCCGGGTTCGATTGGTTTACATTTATGGCATTTAGCTGACGCTTTTATCCAAAAATTTCATTCTCTAACTAAAGGGGGCAGTCTCTCCCTTGAGCTATTTGCGGTTAAGGGTCTTGCTCAGGGACCCAATGGTGGCGTGCTGAAGGTAGGCTTCGAACCCATGACCTCTTGGTCCAGCGGCAAGTGTCTTACCCACTGAGCTACCTCTGATTCCCGAGAACACTGGGCACAGCTGAGGTACCCTGAGTAAGGTACCGTCCCCACACACTGCTCCCCAGGCGCCGTGTTTCTGGCTGACCCCTGCTTCACTTGGTGAATGGGTTAAATGCCGAGGTTGAATTTCGTGCTGTTCACACTGTGTGCTGTGGTGTGTTCACGTGTGACAGAATGGTCACTTTCACTTATGGGTGTCTTCAAAGTGTTTACATGTAGTGCTGATATGGTAAAATAGTAGTTGAAAGACGGAAGGGGTACGTTGCCTTATAGTGCCATGAATGGTTTATTAGTCTTCAGAACAATCCTAAAAGCTCTTACACCTTTTTACAGAGATATAGAGAGAGAAAGAGGAAGAAGAAAGAGAAACAGAAAGAAAGAAAGGAAGAAAGAAAGGACAAAGAGAGAAAAACAGAAGCAGAGAGATTGAGAAAAAAATAAGTAGAAAGAAAGAAAGAAAGGGGGAGAATGAAAGAGAGAGAGAGAGAGAGATGTGCTCTTGTGATGTGGCAGATGTGACGTCATCCCGGCCGAGAAGCGAGAGAGTGACGTGGAGAAGAAACCGAACTGCAATACAGGAGGACAACAGGACTGTTGAGGGAGAAAACACAGCTCTAAACCAGCATTTATTTCTCTGGTGAAAGTAAAAAAAGAGCCCCTGGACCTCTTTCTCTCCTGAAAAGCCCCTTCAGGGTTTGGACCCAGCTCTGCTAGCCTCCTAAAATAACCACAAATATCGACAGTTTGACTAGTTTTTAACTCCTTTTCACTTCAACCGAGAGTTGAAAATGGGCCTGACCATTTCGAGCGTCTTCTCTCGTCTTTTTGGCAAGAAACAGATGAGAATCTTGATGGGTGAGTTGTAAAATTCAGTTTTTTCTTAGCAGTTAGCCGGCTAGCCAGCTAGTTACACTAAAAACACTCGGAATGTGGACAAAAGTATTGGGACGCCTGGCCATCATACCAAAAGGGATTTTTAATGATTTTGCTTTCAAATGCATATACTTTAATGTGGCAGTTTGCAGCTATAACAGCTTCCATTCTTCATGGAAGGCTTTCCACAAGAGTTTGGAGTTTCTGTGAGAATTTGTGCCCATTCATTCTGTAGAACATTTGTGAAGTCAGACTGGTGTTGGACGAGAAGGCCTGGCTCGCAATCTCCGTTCCAGTTCATATCAAAAGGCGTTGGATGGGATTGAGGTGTGGGCCAGTCAAGTTCTTTCTCACCGAGTTCATCCAGCCATGTCTTTATGGAGCTTGCTTTGTGCTATGGGACACAGTCATGCCGGAATTGAAAAGGTTCTTCCCGAACCTGGGTCCACAAACTTGGAAGCAAGGTTGTCCAGAATGTCTTGGTAAGCATTAAGATTGCTCTTCGCTGGAAGTAAGGGGCCCTGAAAAACAGGCGTGTCCCAATACTCATGTCCATATACTGTAGAACACGAGCATTAGAAACGCATTGTTAATGTATTGTGTTGAAGTGTTTGATTTGGGACGCAGCCTTAACGCCTACTTGGCTAAAAATGACCTGGAGTAGTTACCTAGTAAGAAGCTTTCATTCATTGCCACTTTAAATGTTCACTATGACAAAAGTATTGAACTCAGATGGCTCCTTACTTCCAGTAAAGGGCAATCTTAATGCCTCAATATACCAAGACATTTTGGAGAACACCATGCGTCCAACTTTGTGGACACAGTTGGAGGAAGAACCTTTTCTATTCCAGCATGACTGTGTCCCAGTGCACAAAGCGAGTTCCATAAAGTCATGTTGGATGAGTTCAGTGTGGAACACCTTTGGGATGAAGTGGAATGGAGATTGCAAACCAGGCCTTTTCATCAGTTCCTGATGTCATAAATGCTTTACAGAATGAATGGCCACAAATTCCCCAGAAACTTCAAAATCTTACGAAAAGCGTCTCAAGAAGAGTGGAAGCTCTTATAGCTGCAAAGGGGGACCAATACCATGTTAAAGTCTACTTCTCTGAAAACAATGTCATTAAAGTCCATGTTGGTGTAATGGTCTGGCGTCCCAATACTTTTGTTCATATAGTGTATTAATGAGCCCATATCATTTCTTTCTAGAACTAAAAAAAGCTTATCATTTGTTAATTCAGTTTGAAATAAAATGTTGGTATATATTCTGTTATATAGTTTTTGTAATGCCATAAAATCAACACATTGAAATATCTCTTTATTCTCTCTACTGCACCAATTTACCAACACCTTTAATGATTAAAAACTTTTGATTGCTTGCATAAAGATCTCAGTTCATCAGACCACCCAGTAACTCGCCCAGTTAGAGGCTCATTTGCGTATTGCAGCCTTCTGTAGTATCAGTGTTGCAGAAAACGATATTGCAATAGCAAATATCAGACGATATATTGTGCAGCCCTTGTTTTGAACTAATTTTCTCTTTTTCTTTTTTGCAGTGGGTCTTGATGCTGCTGGGAAAACAACAATCCTGTACAAATTAAAACTTGGAGAAATAGTCACAACGATTCCAACTATAGGTTTGTATAGAGTGTAACTGCTGGCTGGTGAACTTGAGCTCACAATAACTTTCATTTGCTGTTATATATTTGAGTACCAGATGTGTTTTGCTTTAGCAAGTGCAGTAAATAAGTTACAAATAAACTGCAATGTTTAACGAGTGGAATAAGGAATTGAAGAATTTTAAGCCAGGAATCAGTGAAATACTCTGACCAGTTTGTAGTACCACCACAGCAGTAGTGACCAACTCCCCTGCCTAAACATACAACACAAAACATACAATGTGTTTACTGCATTGTGTATTTTATAGTATAGTGTATTTAGTACAAATTATTTCAGAGTATGTTCTGGAGTGTTTTATTTTGTCTTTATACTGTATTTTATATAGTCTCGTGTGTTTGTGAAGTCGTAGCATAAGCAGTTTCCTCTGGGATCAATAAAACGTTCTAATTCTGAGCAGTAAACTAAGCCTAGCCCTGGAATCACTGTGATGCATGGTGTAGTACCTTATAATGTGCAGTTGTTTATTATATTATATCTGTTATTGTCTCGGTGTGTCTGTGCCGATTTACTATGAGCAGTTTCCTCTGGTATCAATGAAGTTTTCTGATTCTCTTTTTAGACTGAAAAAAATCAAAGTGTGAACCCTAACATATAAATCAGTGTTCATCATCGACTTGTGCTTATGTGTCTTCTGCAGGCTTCAACGTTGAGACTGTGGAGTACAAGAACATTTGTTTCACCGTGTGGGATGTGGGCGGTCAGGATAAGATTAGGCCTCTTTGGAGGCATTACTTCCAGAACACACAGGTAACTGGTTCCTATAGTACAGGAGAAAGTGCTCACGGATTTAATGTTTGGACCAATACTTTGGTTTTAGTGACGTTGATAAACAGTACCGTGCAAAAGTTCTTTATCACACACAGAAAAATGGCTTTAAACAATTTGCATAGGTGCCTATGTTAACAAAGTTAACATTAGAATAAATGCAAACCAATAAAGCAGTAAAAGTATCAAGATTTGTTGTGTTTGTATAAAAGGTCTTGATATTGTGTGAGCTGGTGAGGAGAACACAGGTTCGATTCCAGATTTCTACTCGGTTCCTCCAGCCGTTGTTTGGCTTTGTGAGACTCTTTCAGCAGCTCCTGATTTAATTTAATGGACTGCTGGAGTCAAACCAGGTTTCTGATGGAAACTACAAGTAATACTGGACATCAGCAAGGAACACACTGATCTACCATACATAAAACACTACTGTATAATATTAATTGTGTTTACTCTTTTTAGTTTTATCCAGTAAATTTAGTAATATGAATGTGAAATAAAACACTTACTGCTCATCTAAACAGTTTTTAAATACCATTTTCCTCCGGTGCCTAAGACCTTTGCACAGTTCTGTATATTTGAAAAATAATGAGCATTAAATCAATGACATAAGGCTCATAAAATAGCAATGTCCCTGCTCCTAAGATCTCTATTAATTGTGGTTTAATGTTTTCATTCATCTATATTTAATAGTGTTCAGAAATGGACATTTTTCTATAAAGCATGCTTTTACTGGTTTATAAATGAATAATGATACAATTCTGGAGGTGAGGGAGGGTCAAGTTAAGATTGCTGTGTAAAGTTCACTTCTGTGTTGGCAGTACAGAACAAACCAGTCAAATGGTACACATTTAACATGCACCTTAATGTTATTTAGAAACCTATTGTGAAATTGAAATTCATCAGTACGACCCATCACTACAGTAAAATATCACAAACACTATCAGTATATTAGAGTAAGGCTTTTGCATTCCAGCACTGAAAGCTTCTCTGCCTGCCTCTACTATCTTGGTGTCTAACGGTCCCTCCATGACCACGTCTGATTGAGTTTAGTCACTGAGCCTTTACTAACATGCTGGAAAAACAAGAGGGAGGCAGACTGGTGTGTTTTTGTTTTGGCCTAATGCCCACATAACTTGTGCTTCATGACTGTGGTATAGAGGAAATCCTGTGTCCACTATAACATGCTTGATATCTCATACCGGTTGTTACTTGTTTAAAGATGTTTGAAGAGAAACGAGCTGATTAACAGATTCGTGCTGCTCTGACTACACATAAAGAAGATGCTGCATAAGCGTTAGTACAGAATATAAACAAGATTGTGTTGAACGCTGTCTGGTCCCTATCAGCGTTTCAAGATGTGGGTATTTGGGTCAGGGTGAAAGAAAACGAGACTAAAATAGTAAATTGCACTCAGCTGAGTGAGCAAGCCTGGGGTGAAGTGTTGTTTTCAGTTTGTGATTACATGTAGATGCAAGTCTTTGCTAAGACTGCTGAGTTGTAACTGAAAATGTGGATGTTATGGATATATGGAGTTAAAAGTTAAGGATTTCCCAGGTTAGGATAGGCATAGACTGTACTTTCCTTTTTGTAGAGGACATTCATTCAAAAGGCCTAGACTGTATTTCCTCTTGGTCATGTTTTTGGTACTTTATTTGCTGTTTGAATCAGTTCCCCAACACCTGCACACGTTTAAACTCTAAAACTGTAGGTGTCTAGGAGAGTACCATGGACGTTGGTCTAAAAAGGTGCTCAAAAACTGAAAATGTCCAATTAAATGTAAAATTAAATGTTTTATCAAGGACTTTTGTTTTCTCTCAAAGCCCTCTGCTACTCTAGTAGCTTCCTTGAGGAACCAAGACCATCTAAATTCAAAACGTCACTGCTCACCAATAATACAGTATCGGTTAATCAGTCCAACAACTAAAATGTAATAAAACAGTATTAACAGTACAATCTGCTGATCATCAGTGTAAAAAACTAGTGTAAGTGTAAATGTTAGTAAATGTTTGTTGTGACCATTCCATGTCTGAACTTGTTAAATGTGCTAAAAGTATTGCTAAATGCTAAAAGCACTGAAAGTATTCTATGACTTCGTACCAGTGTTGTATTGGCTGTTAAAAAGTACCTCCAATTTACATAAATCTCTCACAGTATTTCTAGAAAAAAACTTTTTTCTAGCACTGAATGTTTCACTGCACTGATCAAAGCACGCATGTTCTCTTGCTTGTGGTTTGGTGCTCATTGTGTTCTGTGTGACCGTTGCAGGGCCTCATCTTTGTTGTAGACAGCAACGATCGCGAGCGTGCACAGGAAGCTGCCGAGGAGCTGCAGAAGATGGTTAGTGAGACACACCCACACGTCATCTTGAACACAAAGTGAACCTATAACCTCCTTATTTGTAATTTTCTATTATGTAAAAAGAACAGTATGTTTTACTTTGGTCTTTAAATAATTGCTTTGCTTTTATTATTAGGTAAAAACAACAAACCAGTTACAAGTCTGTTATATGACCTCTTCTTTTAACTGTTGCATCTTAAACAGCTTCAGGAGGATGAGCTCCGAGATGCAGTTCTTCTCGTGTTTGCCAACAAACAGGACTTGCCCAACGCCATGGCCATCAGTGAGCTAACGGACAAACTGGGTCTGCAGGCACTGAGGAGCAGAACTGT
Organism: Hemigrammopetersius urotaenia; assembly: GCA_037974485.1. Classification (NCBI taxonomy): domain Eukaryota; kingdom Metazoa; phylum Chordata; class Actinopteri; order Characiformes; family Alestidae; genus Hemigrammopetersius; species Hemigrammopetersius urotaenia. Next base: position 6,413,875 of record JBBPDC010000135.1, read on the forward strand.
AAGTATGATCTGGAAATCTTCAGCGGTGTAATCTTTGTCCCCTTTTAAGCATTCAGTTTAGAGGTTTGCATTGTAGTTTCATTTCATAGATCTCATAGGTCTCAAATGCTATCTCTATTAGGGCTGGGCGATATGGCTTTTGAATATTTTTAGGTTGTATCTCAAGATTTTGAAATTTCCCCTAAAGTGCAACCTTTGCACATCAATATGACCCTAATAGTCCCTGCAACACATATCTACATTAAAACATTCGTTTATATTGAGGGCATTTTTAGGACATTTGCAAAATCGGGCAAATCGCCCCATTCCTATATATGCTATACACACTCTTCATCCATCCATCCAGACCACTATATGTGTGTGGCATATATAGGAACAGGGTGATTTCCTCATTTTGCAAACATGAATCAATATAAATTGTGACATTTTTGTGTCTGGGAGAGGGAGCGAGCAATAAGAAAGGGCAAGAGAAGCGAAACACCAAAACAAATCCCATCCTGGCAGCTTCAAAAAAATCACATGACAATTTGTTTTCAATGTTCTCAATATAGTCGCTCACTGTATCTCACATTTAAAAAAAGCCGTGATACATGAAATATGTTTGCTATATCAACCAGCCCTAGTCACTGCTGTGGATTGAAACAGTGGTTTGAAAAAGGGGTGAAATAAATAAATCTAACAAACTTGCTAAAGGTTTTGTAGTCTATGCAATGTATGAATTTTTTCTAAATATCTCCATGTTTTGCTCCAACAGTGGTACGTGCAGGCGACCTGCGCCACTCAGGGAACAGGTTTGTACGAAGGATTGGATTGGCTTTCTGAGCAACTCTCCAAACGCTAAGCTGCAATGGTTGGACGACCCAGAGGCATTTTTTAACAAAGGACGTGATCAACAAAACTGACAGACATATGGGACACATTGGCATATACTTGAGTTGATGGTTACCAAATTTGCCATTTGGGCAATTTTGACAGTGCTTTTTTTTTTCTGTGTTTGGTTTACTGACTTGAAATTCCTCAGTCATTTCAATCAGGCATGCATAACTGTGCCTGCTTTAGTTTAATCTGAGAGAAAGACCTGAAACCTTGCAAGTTAGTTCAATATTAGTTCACAGTTACAGGTACACAAAATGAACTTGTAAGACTATCATCCAAGCTCTTGCATTTTGGGATCATATTTATATTTATACACCTCATTTTTGCTTGGGCATCGTCATTCCGTTTATTTTTATGTAGACATCTCATTATTGCATGCTTTTTAATCTGGACAGTTTCCTTTTAAAGGATTTTAGACAGTCTTGTAACAAAAAACATCTTGTTTTTTTTTAACATAAGGTATCATCGGCTCCTCCACATACACAGCAGTATTGCCCGGATCATTTACAGACTATGAACAAATATCTGCAGTTAAAACCACTGTAGCATAATGATCATCATAGAATGGTAGAGTGTCTTTGTAATGTTCTCTGGCCTCTAATGCTGATTTGAATGGCAGTTAGCTAGCTCTTTTTTATGCGTATTACAAGATGACAGCCTGTCTTTACTGAGCCTTAATACAGCTTATTTACATAACAATGCAGATTGTAAAGAAATGGTTTGCCAAAAATTGTCTCCCTTGCCATACACAGTCTATCTTCTTTAACTTTGCTCTTAGTGACATAGAAACTCCATTAGCCTCATTGCTTCAGTACAGAATTAAGCAGCTCAAAAATGCAATGGCTATGTAGGGTAAGGGCAAATTTATTCCATTTTTGGTGAACCATTCCTTGACTTTGCCTGAGTTTGCCCTTTTTCATAAATGAACAGCCTTTATCTGCATTTACAACTGCCTTAAATTATGAGTTTTCCTGCTAAGTGAATGTATGCCAGCAATGGGGTTTATTGCCCTGTAAGATTTAGGTCGGTCAAATTCTAGTTTCACAGTTTTATATGCTGGGAAAAAAAGTACTTTGATACTCCAGTTGTCTGTCTGATCGGGTGTTTTCAGTCTCGCAAATCAATTTCTAGTCTTCATTAGCTCCTGTATAATTCTTAATAAAGAACTGAAATAAATCTTTTATTCTGATATAAGAGATGATGTAGTTGTTGTACTTATTACGTATGTTTTCTGGAAAGGTATAATTCAGTGGGTTTTTTTTAGACTATATCAAACTGTACTGAATTGTCCTTTTTTAATCAGTATTGCTCCTGACTAGAGGCTGGACTACAACGGTGTCCAGATTAATCCAGTGTGGTTCCACTTTTTAAACAGGAACACGCCAGATTCCACTTGTTCAATTCCTTTAATCAACTGATCATCAGCTCCTGCTTTGTAACAACCTGCTACCACATAAAGCCTTAGTGAAAAGACTGGAAATCCCAGCTGTAGTGCAAACAAGAGAAGAGCAAAAACTTGCAGTTTAAATGATTCATATTTGGTGAAGTCATGCCAGCATTCATTCTGATTTGCTATCACACTGCCAGTGATTTAGTGTCTGTCGTAATACAAACTAAACAGAATTATTAAATGCTGAATCAATTTATGGTTTGAACATAAATCACCTCAAGTCAGTGTATTCAACCCTCCACCTACACAGCTGTGTTGGCAGCCGCGGTTGATCAGATGCATCAGAGGTGAATATAGTACTGGAGAAAAGAGTAAACACATCAAAGCCTGACCCAGATAAACATCTTCAGATAAACCAAATCCAACCTCATTGTGAGGCAACCTCATTTCCATTTGAGGTCACAGACTAAAGCGATATGGTCAGAGGGATGCGAGACGCTCGGTAGAGCTTGGTAGGTGGTGACCTCCTGATGGCTGGGCAGGGGAATAACCTGCTCCATCTGCAAAACCTGGGGCTCCATGAAGATGTAGTCTAAACAACCATGAAAGCCCCCAACATAGTTAGTGTAGGCTGGTTCTCCGCACGCGCTGGTGAACTGGAAAGGGTTGAGAAGCTCCTTTTGGACCAGCTCGTCGGGCCCATTAGACGCCCAGTCGCTGTGGTTCTCTGGTAAAGAACCCTGACTGACCAACTGGAACAGTCCTGAGGAGGGCGTGCTATTAAAGTCACCGCAGAATAGCACCGTCCCGGGATGTTGCTCTGTGACTTTCTTGATGTGCTGAAGTGCCACGGCCATCTGTATTAATCTGACATTTCCTCCTTAAAACAGAGAAGAAAACTTTAAATTGTATCCTCAAACCATGGTATCCTAATGGGTTTAAATAGATTTCAGAAATTTTCTCTCTGCATTTCACCCATTTCCCAAGTAAAGCAGTGCGCTGCCACCAATGGGGGGCAGTGAGTGGAGACAGGATCTTGCTCAAGGGCACCTCAGTGGTGCCACAAGCAGTCCTGGGATTCAGGACCCCACAACCTTCTGATCACAGGGGCAATTCTCTAACCACTAGACCACCAGCTGCCTAGCCAAATGTAACTGGATTGCAGTAATTTCAGGTCACATTTAGCTGTCTGGCAAACCAAAACTAAGTCACCTAGATATCAAAGAAACCATGCGGTGTGACATTTGGAGAAAATATATATGTGACCTGATCTGCCGTAATGAATCGGAAGTCAGCATTTATTGAGATAAGGGCTGATTATGTTGAAAAACATCAAAAATATAAAAAAATTTTTTGGTCGTATATGAAAGAAAATGTCTTCAAAATTAATCTCTCAAAGTTTCATCATAGAAATAATTGTGAAAATGTACTTAAATGGCTATTAGTTGTAGCTCTCAAATCTTACAAAAGAATGTCCAAAATATGCTGTTTTCGCCTATCCGCCAAAACCCCACGATCTCAGCTGTTCAAGTATGGTGTTAAAACGTCAATCCCTGATCTTACCGAAAGGCCTAAATCATGTACACAAAACCTTTTCAGTTGCCAATAGGAAGCCCTGTGTCTGCCCACCCCTCAACAGATTAGCAGTGTTCTATGTATCCTAATGCTAGCGGGTTTTTTTTCAGAATATATCTCCTCACAAAGATCGGGTTTAACATTTGTATTTTGGGTCAACATCGTCAAAGTTGTTTAGAGTGAAGTGTGTGGTGTTGTGTGATTGCTGGTTGGTGTAATGTCATTTTCAAAATGAAAAAACTCAGTGGACGTCTCCAATTTGCGCTCTTCTGCTGGCCAGCAAGAAAAGAGTTCTTTGGCTCTAGTGATGTGTCTTCAGTCTGCTTTTATGTATTTTTCTAAGTATCTAAATGCCTGTAGTAAAATGTTTTTGTTAAATACTGGGTGCATCTCTTTGAATGCTATGGATTGTTAAAGATAAACAAAAAACTGACAAACACTTAAAATTTTTTCAGTTGGAAAATGGTGCAGTGCTACCATAATTCAAACGATTGTAACTTGACAACCGTTTAAGATACAGCTTTGACCAAGATATCATTTTAAAGCTTATTTTCTCATCTTTTTAATGATTCCTCAATTTTGGGTCGCTGTGACTCATTTTGCCATATCAGGTCACATATTTTGATATATTGCTTGATATGTGTAGTTAAATAGAGACAATTCAGAAAAAGTAAATTACCTTTGGGGTGCCAGTAGAGATGTGTGTTCCCAACACACACTGTCTTTGGTGGATCACTGACTGACTGAAAAACAGTAACCTTGCAAAAAAGGGTTATTTGTACTGGTTGTACTGTACAGACTTTAACAGTGTTTTCAAATTTAATCCTTGACAGTTTTAAACTTGATTCTACCTGGACTTCAGCTCCTGTAGCTTAAAATCTAGTTTAGGAGCAGAAAAGCTCTAAATCAGAGAGCTTTTATATACTGGTCCTGATTTTACACATTTGGCTGATTTAGTCCTTTGTAATGAATTAGGAGTTGGACCACCCTGAATTTTAAAAATATAGTTTGGTAAAAAAATAAATAAATAAAAATAAAAAACCCCAAACACTTATTACTTACCCCAACTGTAATCAGCCAAGATTTGTGTTTTTTGTTAATTGCTTCTTTAGATTTGCACTGAATCCAACTAACATGCTACATTCAGACCTAATTCACATTCAACACAGCGTAACTCACAAACTTAAAAAGCCTTCTAATTGTTCTAACACACTAAACTCTCTTGCACTACAGACATTTTGTAAATACATTCTAGGAATTTCCTGCCTGGTAATAATGTTCCACTGTTATCTGTATACGACAATAAACTAGAAACTCCAGCACAAAACTAAAGAAGCAAATCACTGTCTTGGCTGATCCACTACACTTAATTTGAGATCTGATTTTCTGTCAGGCTATTCCTTTTAAACCTTGGATCAGGACTCATGTTGAGCAGATGTGAGGAACCTGGAGCCTCCAATCATTTTTGGTCTTAATACCTGCAAAGCTGTAGATCTCTGCACCACCTTCTCCCTCAGCGTGGGGTTGGTGGACACCGCATCCAGTATCTCACTGTGGATGGCATCCGTCGTTAAGGCCTCGCTCAGAGTTATGTCATGCTGACCTATGAGCTTGAACTTGGATCTCCTGTAAAAGGTGGCCAGTCCCTCATGCTGCTTCTCCTTCATCCTGAAGACCCCATCCATGCCAAAAGCATCAAGCGCAGGCACCAGACTGTCACTGAAAGCCCCCTTGTCCACCTCCTGAAGACAGATGATGTCTGCATTGTACCCAGTGAGCTCCTTCTTGATCAAGCTTTGGCGATAGTCAAGCCCCAGGGCGTATGGAGCGCAGTACGGGTACAGGACCGTTTTGGAAAGCTCAGTCTGGGCATAGACGTCCGCCAAGATGTTGTAGGATACCACCCTGACCGTGGAAGCCTCTGTGACCTTCTTGGTGTACATGTGCCTGTTGTTAAAGGTGCAGACCCCTGGTCCTGCCTCGACGGCACCCGAGGAGACCAGTTCTTTAGCCACGCCGTATCTGGACTCATTGCCAGGGGTGCACTTCAGCTTCAGCCTTACACCAATGTCCAGGTTGGATGGAGTGAAGACCTGCTGCTGGCCCACCTCCATCCAGCCGGGGTCAGCACTGGGGTCACTGGGGGTTCCTTCTTTGTACCATGTAAACAGACAGTCCTTCAGGTCTCCAAACTCTATCTCCAGCTTGGGGCAGACTGGAAAGCCAGACAGGATGGATGCAGGCAGCTCAGCTGTGGTGAAAGTGGGGGGGTTCCTCTCCACCTTGAACTTGGTGTCTCCAACGTGGAGCACTGCACCATCCTGCCAGGCATCTGAGTTCAGGAGGTCCTCAGAGACACAGTCTCCATTGAAATAAAGACGGATCTGAGGCTCGGTGGCATCCTGGCTTCCTTCACCCCTCTTTGACTTCTTTCCCTTGCTCCTGGACTTCACAATGTTGTTGGAAATCCTGGCCAGGACCTTGCCCAGCTCCTCACCCTGCTCCCTCAGCATGTGCCTGGTGCTGCCCTCTAGGGTAAAGGAGATGGTCAGCGTGGTCTCAGAGGGCACGCAGCGCACCACCGCGCGCTCCATCCTCTTATAAAAGCGTCTGATCGCGATACGATCCGCCACAGGACTCAGAAAGCATCTACAGAAGAAGCTGGGCAGGAGAACGCGCCTAAACATTAGGGTCTGAGAGCCATGCAGCCGTGAACGGAGGCGAGAACACGCCGGAAGAGTTTCCATCTGAACTGGGCTCTGTCTCATTACGCTCCTTGCTCCCTGCTTAGGGCACTAGATTTTACAATAAAGGCAGACCGCAACTAGTGCACAAGAAATGCAAACAGTAGCATTCCGGGACACAGACATGACGCACAACCTGTCAATGTTAGGAATCTGCTGATGTTGTATTATTAAAAAATGTCATATTTCTTATTAAAATATTATGTTACATTATGTTCGAATATTCATATTTGCAGCATATGCACTGCTGTGGCCGCTGAGCAGTTTTCTTAATGTATTTTATTTTCATTTAATTTTTATTTACTTTCTTTTATCATACTAATTAGTATTTTTCTTTAAATTTAAGTCGACACTGCACATACACATTGTCGCCACTAGATGGGAGTATTACTCTCCTCATAGGTCATAAACCCCTTTCTATCCAGAAGTGTAATCTTTAATTAGATTCATTAAATACGCTGGACTGAAGTGATGAATTTTTGCAGTTATCCCTTGGATGAACATCTAACAGAATCCACTTGATTGATTTTGAGGTAATGTTTTTCACACTCAAACGTGGATTGTGTCTGGTGTTAAAGGTCAATTGCACCAGTCCTTTCCAAATGTCTAAATAATTAAATCATTAAGATCTAAAGTCATTTGATGTGAAAGAAGCTCACTGGAACCTAACCTCAGGAACCCAAGAATTGTTCACAGCCTTGGTGACAGGAACCAAACAGATGTCTGATGTTCGACACCTTTTTGAGAAGCATTTTAAGAAATAAAAGATTTTCTGAAAATACTTTCATGGCCTTTGAAAAACAGTAATCAAATCATTTTTTTCCGATTTAACAATGTTTTACCATCAATACTGCATATGAACACTTTTCTCTGCTTCTCTTTGCTTCAAACCAGACTTCAGTCTCCATCACTGAATTATGCTGATTTAAAAATCCGTAAAATTCCCCTTTAATATATCAGTGCTCCTAAATCATCAAAGCTCCGACATTAATTTACTCATTCATTATCCAAGTCATTTATGCTTACCAGGGTCACGGGGATGCTGGCGCCCATCCCAACACTCATAATAAGACAGGTGAAGAAAGACCCTGGACCATCAGTCAATCACAAGGTCCTCAGAGAACACACACTGTATTTTATATTTCAAAACATTAATCTGATTAAATTTTAATGATATATTGCCCCCAAAGTACACAATATGGACAAAAGTATTGGGACATACCTGCATTTTAGTGTTTTGGTTAGCCCCCTTACTTCCTCTGAAGAGTAATCAATGCTTCAGCAGACCAAGATATTTTGGCCTTGCTTACAACTTTGTGGACAGTTTGTGGAAGAACCCTTTCTATTCCAGCATGACTGTGTCCCAGCGCACAAAGCAAGCTCCATAAAGACAGAGTCCTGACCTCAACCCCATCCAACACCTTTGGGAAGAACTGGAACAGAGATTCTGAGACAGATCTTCTCTTCCAACATCAGTGTCTCACCTCATAAATGCTCTACAGAATAAATGGGTATGAATTTTTACAGAAACTGCTAAATATAGCTGCAAAGGGGGACAACTTCATATTAAAGTCTATATGCAATGTCATTAAAGTCTATTGGTGTAATGGACAGGCGTCCCGATACTTTTGACCACATAGTGTATCGGTTTGCCCACACTAAAACTTTGGTGTACAAACCCAACAAACGTTAATAACTCTCAAGCAGGACTGACAGCTCGCCTGAATGTGCTGCTGGTTTTATTGAACTCAACAGAAACAGAGGGGACAAGAATCATTTAACATCAACACACCATTGCCCATTTCATACATGTGTAAATGAAAACAGTACATATTTTTTTCTCCCTCATTTAGAATATAATGATTATTATTAGTATACATCATACAATGCTAACCACCAGACTGTGGTATTGAAATGGTTGTAGCCACTGGCATGCTGTATGTTACAACTCCATGTTGCTTTCTGTTGTGCTTCAATGGTTGTAGGTAAAATCCACTGATAATCCACCCCACTGTCAAAGGCTCAGCTTAAAAGCGTACATGTAAGAAGAATAAAAAATAAAATAAGAAATTACAAAACCGGAGTAAACGTACAGTTTACACAAAAAATGCAATAAACACAACCATTGAAAAACACGTCTCTCAGTAAAGCCGATTTCATCCTCAGCGAATCCTCGAGGGGAAGATTTGGTATTTGGTGCCACTTTGGGTTCTGTTACATACTGCATAGAAACCATTACTTTCTATAGAGATATATTCACAGATAGGAGTTTTCTTTAAAAGAAAAAAAATGCACTGGGAAGGTTTAGACATAGTAGTTCCATATTTTGTGTGTCTAACACATGAATTTCTAGTAGCTCAAATAAGTCATAATGGTTTATACACAGTTTGTAAGTGTAACGAAGCGCCCATGTCTAAATTAACCTGGTGTTCACCAGAGAGTTATATGCTAAGACAGACGATGCAAATTCAAGGTACATTGAATATTGTGCTAATCTGAATTTTATTTTAAAAAAAACCAAAACAAAACAAAAAACATCCACAGTTCGTCCCTCAGACACTCATTGCGCAAAGATGCCTTTACACCCATCACAGATTTTTAGCGCTGGCGGAGATGTATCTGGGTGTTTCGGAATCCGCTGTAACCCAGTGGAGCTCGTAAAAATCCCACAGTAATCTGCTTTGGACTCTCACTGTCCTACCACAGTCCCGCGAGTGTAGTAGCGCAGTCAGAGCCGGAGAGCTCTGAAGAAAGTGCTTCCAGTCTGCCGCCGGCATTCACCGAGCGGCCTTCAGAGCCAAACTGTCTGTCCCTCTGCCCGGAGGTCCTCAGGGAGATCCTGGAGGTCTACAGGTTGTTCTTGTCTGTGCATTCCACTTCCGTGTTGCGCGGGAAGTACACGGTGGTCTTGTGCTCTTCGTAGCGGTCGATGTGCTTGAGGTGCACCACCATGTGCAGAGCGTAGGCCAGCACCAGCAGCAGGATGAGCGAGGTGATCAGGCCCATCAGGATGGCCGGCGTGAAGAAAGTGGCGCAGTCGCTGGCCGACGCAAACTTGCTGGACTGGACGTTAAACGCTTGGATCTGGTGAGAGAGATGACGTAAGATAAACCTTTATTACTCCCACCGGTGGGAAATGTTCATTGTTGTGGCAGAAAATGGACAGTACAAAGGTAAGAGCTGTGAAACAATAGAATTAGAGTCTATTACACTAGAGTATAAAGTACACTATATAAAAATATATAATTATGGGCATTTGTGTCTTGAAAAATATATATGTATACGTAAACCAATATACGTATGTATGTGCACATCAATGTATGTATATATAACTATATATGTAAGAACACTGTGGATATTTACACAGGTACATATTGGAGTGACAGGTTTTGACAAAAACAGTAATAATGCGCCGTTAACGGGCCAGCACTAGTGTGTGGTCAACTGCAAGATCTTGGTTGTAGAGTCTGACAGCAGAATCTCTCCTTCCCACGCCGTGGATGCAGCATGACGTAGTGGCACTTATAAAGTTAGTTTTGTCACTGAACTATCCACGATCTTCCCTCTTGTTTCGTGGAGAACGGCTGGACAGAATGGAGTCAAAACCTCATTCAATCAGGTCCGATTATCTCATGATCACAATTATTTAAGCTGCAATGATTTTCATAATTTTATGTCACAACAAACAGAATGTTAACTGCATGTGAATGTTAAAACTACCCACAAACACAGCCCTGAACTGAACTTCTTCAAACAACTTAAACTCCAGCTGCCACTGTAAACACCCTGTATATATTATATATAATCTGTTTAAACGACCATTTTAGTATTGTGCTTTAATGGGTGGATAACAAGGCATAAAAACCCAACCAAACCAAACAAGGTTCTGTAGACGGGGGCACCAGCCATGCCAACAATAGCTCTACGCCTAAAGGAGTAGGTTCTTTTTTTGTTTAACATCTGGTTGATGGGCTAAGCAGAAAGTGGTCTGACTTAATCTGTTAATCCCATTAACACCCAGAACTCAACATCCAGGCTTCAGTTCCACCTGCAACTCAATCAGTGTGCACTGTTTTCCATATAGAGTGAATAATAAGCCTTAAGAGTGAAGTACATTTGGAAAGTGTTACTACCCAGCAATAGTAATGCAAGCCTCTGAAGAACCTGTAGACAAGTGTACAGAAATTGCCTAGAACAAATAATTTAGCTTAAAACAAAGGTTTTTAGAAGATAGGCCAGATAGTTAGGTTAATGTCATAATGCCCACGCAGCTAAAGTAATTGCAATGGATTTTTCTCTGACATTTTCTCTAATTTTGGTGAGCTTAAGAGGTTTATCCCTAAAAACCTTGCAAATACAAGTAATATTTACATGTATATTTATATCAGTATATATGTATATATCAACATGTATAGTATTTATATCCAAAGGAACCTACAGTTTTTGCCTGTCACCCAAACACTATTATTGGTGTAGTGTGGTGTGTCATACTCTCCTGCTTGGAAGCCAGCGATGTTATCCACTACACTGTGCAACCACATCCCAACATCCTAAAGTTGCATCCTTCCATTTCTCATTAGGCTGAGTGGGTTTTTCCAACATGTCGTGAGACTATAACTTGTAACTCATATTTATACCTTTATCCTGCACTTGCTGCTTTTTGCACTTCTGGTTCGACCTAAACTGCATTTCGTTGCCTTGTACTTGTACATGTGTAATGACAATAAAGTTGAATCTAATCTAATCTAATCTAAAACTTGGCCAACCTACTGACATTATAATGGCCAACAGCTTGTGAATATTGAGAAATTCTTCAACTTCTTCAGTCTAGAACTGTGCTATAATACCAACTAAGTATTTCAAACATACAGCAAAGACATCATCTAGAGTTCACAGCAGCAGAACTCCAGAGCTCTGAAGTTTAGTTCAAATCTTACATTTAATGTAAGCAATGCTTTGTAGATCTCCCTGTTAAAGAGTAGTCAGTCTCCAGTGGGGTGGCCCACATATAAGAACATTCTGTGTTACATCATGCATCCTGCTGTGGCAGGGGATCCTCAGTAAAACACAAGATTCCAACTACTTCAATATTAATACAACAGCACATACTCAAATATTAAATATTCACAAAGGCTCCGAGTCGGCACATCTTCGTGATCGCTGGTGCCTACCTGGAAGTCTGTGAACGTTATGTGCCAGTTTGCAGAGTTGTCAGTATTGGAGCTGGGCACCAGCAGTGTGTCGTATTTCTGGAGGCTGCTGACGTGCTGGCAGTGGTAGGAGTTGGTGGACGGCGCGTAAACGTCAGTCGCGTTGAACGTGGCCTCGTGAGTCCAGTTGTAGTGGATGTGAACGCTGTCCAGAGTGAACCAGTTCTGTCCTGCTGACTCGTAGAAAGTGCTGGACATCTGCAGTCTGTAGGAACACAATGCAGCGACAGGGATTCTTCAGCATGAAGAACACTCTTCTAAATTATAAAGTAGCACTGAAGAACTGTGAGTTGCGCATTAAAGTAGCACTAAAGAAAATATTAAGTAGCATAGTCACCTTATGGAAAGTCCTCGGAGGTCCTCCACATCTCCAAAACGTAGATTGAGTCTATAAAGAAAACACAAATTCAAACTTACAATCCATGCCATCATTTTATTTTTCTGAATTTACTTCAAAAATAAAACACCAAAGCAAACAGTAAAACAATCTGAAGAGCAGCACTAAATATTTCATTACAAAATGTAAATATAGGCCTAAACGTAATGTTATATAACTGTTATTACTCTATTATTATTTCATTATAATTGCATACATTGCATTTTAATAGTACAGCAGTGATAATAACCTGCCAGACTGATTATAGCTTTGGTAGGGTTCTTGGAACTGGAAAAATAATTCATTAACCATCTTGGTATTCCAGTCAGAATCACATGAACCTAAACTCTGAATCAAAACCTTTTTATTGGCACTTCCATTGCAAATTTCTGAACAATCACTATCAGCAGCAGAGCATCAGTATCAGAGGAAGGCTGGTCTGTGTGAAAGTACTAAAGGCCTCCCACGTTTAAAAGCTCCTACATTTCAGAAATGAATAAAGATGTAAGCCTTAAATTATTAATGCTAGCTATTGGGCACAATGACATATTTATGCTTGGTGATACTGTTACACTGTATATACTGGTTATGTTGTCTACTCTGTTCTACTGTTTGCACTATTCTTTAAGAATGCACAAACCTCAAGCTGCTATTTTCACTTGTTTCATACTGTTTAATACCATTGTTATACCATTTACATTGCCTATAATGGTCATACACACATAGTTTTAACACATTTTGTTTTATATACAATGCACAGTGATCTGCCCACACACTCAGGACATCTCACTCCTACCTTATTTTATATTTCTTATCTGCTACTTTGTTTTGTTTTACAATGTTTTATGTCTGTTATTCTATATGTACACTGTGGAACCTGAGCTGCACCATTTCAACTCTCTGTATACTCGTATATGGCCGAGAATACAATAAAGCTCACTTTGACTTTGATTTGACATCGAGGTATAGAGCCTAGGGTGGTCCTGGAGGGTCTTGTGCAGCACATAGCGAAACGTGAGGTAGTCAGTTGAGACCTTTTTTCTAATATCTGGCCATTTAAGCTGGATAAAGGAACACAAGTTCACTTACGTGGCCTTATCTTTACTGCAGAATGAGCCTTTGGTGTCCACCAGGGCATCTGGGCCGAAAGCCCTCTCTGTCAGGTCCACTAAAGTGTGGTTTCTGTACCTGATGGCCAGCTTTCTGGCCCTAAAGAGAATGCAGGTTTTGCCATTGTAAGCTACATTCAGAGGAGAGTAGGGCATGATTCCTGCTGACTGCAGCAACTTTCTCCGGCTCCGAGGAGGAGACTGTGGCCGCCAGTCATGAGGCTGAGGAGAAAAACACATTCAAATTCATTTACATGCATTAGGAATTCGAATACACAAATAAGCTCATATTTATCAAACATCTCAGCTCTTTTGATCTGGGGTCTGCCCTTTATACAGAAAAGAATCATAATTAGATGAGAACTGACCTAAGATCAGTGTTTGTACTCTGAGGTGCCTGATAAATGTGAGCTACTGTAGGCCATTAATCAGTGGTTTCTTCACAAGCCCAATGTTTCCTAAAGGAGCAGTATTTTTAAGTCCATCTGACAAAAGCCCAGAACAGGGAATTGTTGATTAAAAATGTCTGGATTCATCTAATCTGTCTTCCACAGACGTGTGTGTGTGGGATTAGATTCATCTGGTCTGGAGGAAAAGCTGCACTCCAGCGCCAGTCCAAGGTCACACTGATGCGCCAGCAGAACGAACCACACCTCACCTGCAGAGCCTGTCTGAGCAGCTTCTCCGCTGTAAACAATGCGCCGTTCCCATACGAGCCACTCTGGCTCTGGCCAGACACTCCATCTGTGGATGGAGAAATATGAGACAATGTGGCGTTAGCTCGGATAAATAAGGTTGTTGAGTAACATATGTCTCATTCCTACGATTTTAAGGTTTTATGTCATGCAAAATAAATATTTTTCTGTACTTTTTTCTGTAGAAGTTGTTGACTGGCCAGGCAAGATTTAACCATGCACTATGTGTGCAAAAGTATTGGGACTATTCCACCAACAGGGACTTTGTATTCAAATACATTGACTTTAATATAGATATGGCTATAGCTTTGCAGCTATAATGGCATCCATTCTTCTTTGAAGGCTTTCCACAAGATTTTGGAGTTTCTGTGGGAATTTGGTTTTTGTTTTAAATTGTGAAAGGCTCAGCCAATCAAAACAGATGTTTTCTGTTAAGGGCATAGTAACTAAAACTGTTTAATTAGGGCCTAAGTGATATAGAAAACCTAGAAAATGGTTGTTATTAGGGCTGGGCGATTTGGCCTAAAATCAAAATCTAGATTAATTGAACATTTTAACTCGATTTTGATTAATGAACGATTGTTTTATTTATTTTTTATTTTTTTGCCCTCATAGTTCACTGACAAGTTGTTCAGTTGTCTCAGTGTTTAAGCTCTCCATGCTCAACATGTCGGCAGAATAACGTAACATAACGGAGCGGGGTCACGTGACTCCACACGCAGCAGTGTTTTTAAAGGGAAAGTCATCGAATTAATCGACCTGGAAACATTTGATCGATTACAGGTTCTGAATGTCGATTTCATTGCTTTTCAATTAATCGGCCAGCCCTAGTTGTTATAAATGTATTCTGGACGGTTTTGGTACATAAAACTGTCATAAACATTATGAACTGACCTTGGGTGAAAGATAAAAGGCAAAAATGTAGCATATAACCTCTTTAAATAGAATCAAATGGATATGACAACAGTCACAGTGATTTATAATATTGTATCCGTATACACAGTACATGCAATGCACAAAACAAAATGTGTATAAAGTTCATTACTACTGTTCAAATACTATTAAACCAAACAGAATCAGAAAGAGACAGCTGGTGTGTATCAAAATAACTCACTTTCTCTTACTCGGCTGTCTTGGGAGGATGGCTCATCCGAACTGTAAAGTGGAAATGGGGAACAAAATATTAAAAGATGCTTAGTTTGAGGTCCTTTAACCGTTTTTCTCAAGGATTAGAGAAACTCGAATATAATAATGTCTGTATACGGCACATTTGACTAAATCCATTTCATCCGCTTTGATCCGGTCTTCAAGGACTGCAGAAGCAGATGGGATTTCTGCATTAGCTCAATACTAGAGAACATGGCACCTGAAAGAGATTCATCTCTGATAGTGCGAAAGGGGGCTGAAAATATCAGTGCATTCAGAAAAAATAAAACACCTCATTCAGGACATTCCTCCACACCACCATTCTGTTGTTCACAACAGCGTCTGGGATTATCCCAGAACCAGCTTCCCAAACATCCTAATCGCCACCATAATGCCAGATAAGGAGAGTTTAGACGAGAGGCCTTCTAAGACGTGATTAATGGTCAGTGGGATAAAGGAGCAAAGCCCAGCTCTGGAAAGCGAGGAGGTCTGAGGAGGGCACAGGTTAAGACTTGACCACCTGTCTTGGGAGGATAAGGACCGGCCCTGCTGTGTCAGTGGACCAGCCTGTGAGAATCAGACCAGTGGGTGAGCTGCTTACTGATCCAGACTGACCAATGCTTTGCATCTGTCACACTAACATATCCAGTATTGAGGTTCCATCAATATGATGTGACGATCATATCAAAACTATATCAGTCAGATTTAATTTTTAATATGCCTGTTGCCATTTACACTGTGTGAACAGAAATCTTGAAGTTACCATTTTAGGCATCACAATTTACATTGACAGAGTTCGGCAGAATTTGGCAGATTTCGTTACAGCCTTGATTTTCAAATCGAAAGCATTTGGCAGATGCTTTTATTTTTTGTTGTTTATTTGGTAAATACAATGATCCACCAAGTATCTAGTGATAAATTCCACCTATTGTTCAATGACGCATTTCACCAATAGTTCAAAGATGAATTCCATCAATAGTTCAATAATGCATGCCACCAATTATTTAATAATGTATTCCTACCAATTGTTCAATGATGAATTCCACAAATTGGTCAATAATGCAAGCCACCAGTAGTGATTTCTTTACAGTAATGATAGATCCCAGAGGTTGCAGTGTCTACAACTTAAATACAGGCATTTAGTTTCTATATAAAAAGACCAGTGAACCTACAAATAAAGAAGCAGTTAATCTAGAAAAATAAATTAAATGTAAGATTCATGCCAAAACCTTCTTGTAAAACAATGTGTGGTTTCTATCATCACTACTAATCTGACTCTGAAATCAAGCAATTCCTATCAAATCACTCTGAACCACTTTGCTTACATCTTGTAACCACTAGGCAGCTGGTAGCCTAGTTAAGGCATTCGCCCTGCGACCAGAAAGTCTGGGTTCGATTCTCAAGACCACTAGGCACCTCTGAGGTACCCTGAGCAAGGTACCGTCCCCACACACTGCTCCCCGGGCGCTGTGTTTAGTAGCTGCCCCCTGCTTCACTTGGTGAATGGGTTAAATGCAGAGGTTGAATTTCGTGCTGTTCACACTGTGTGCTGTGGTGTATTCACATATGACAAATGGTCACTTTCACTTAACCGTTTAAATACGCAGAACATTTTAAAACTGTCAAACACACAATCTTCATTAGTGAACTTATCTGTCATTTTACTGCCATGGTTTTGCAAAAATACAGAACAAAGCATGTTCTGTATAAGTTCAATAGAACAATTTCGTATCCCACAGAACAGCTGGCAGCCCTGTTTACGGTGAAGTGATGGGAACAGCGCCGGGTGGATCAGAAGGGTGGACGAAACAATTGATTTTTAAAAAGTGGAGGGAAACACCCCATGAATATAAGAACCATCCATTTAAAATATGTCATTCATAGTTCCTCCTCTAGTTCTTTCAGTGGATGGTTCTTTGAGAATGATTATTGTAATCATATGAGTGAATATTTTAAAGATTCCACATAATGCAAAATTGTGGTTAATTGTGGAGAAACCGACCAAACTGATTTCTTTACACTGATTATGACAGAAACCAGAGGTTGCCTGCAACTCAAATATAGACATTTCTTCCCGATCCAAAAGGACGAGTGAACCTACAAATAAAGCAGTGGTTAACCTGGACAAATACGTTTTCTTTGTGTACAATTTTGCCTTAAAATGTCCAGTCTTGCATAATCCCCTCTGTTTCATGCCAAAACCTGTCATACAACAGGTTCCTATCACCACCACTGTTAAATATGACTCTGTTACTCTACAATGGAGAAATTCCCATCAAACCTTTCTGAACCACCCTGTTTACACATGATCCATTTCATTTAGAACTTTTATGTGGACTCTTTTTTCTACAATTGTAGATGGGTCTTTCAAAATATCATCCCATCTTCAGAGCAAGAACTCATCTTCAGAGACCCATCTTCAGAGCAAGAACTCGATCCTTTTTTGGTGCTCTAAAGATGGTTCTTTTGATGGGTGGTTCTTAAGGTTCCATATAATATAGATGTTCCATACCAAAGAAAGCATTCTCCAAACACTGGCCTAGGTTCAGGAACATTTAAGAGTGTTTCTTAGCTTGGTGGTATCTGTAGATACCATTTTGCACCTGCGTGTCATAACAAAACTAGCTTAATTGCTTTGGAATGGAGAAGAGAAACTGTTAAGTGTAACAAAATGTCATTTTGAGTCATTTTCAAACACTTTTATTGATCAATGCATGTAAAAGAACCTCTTCCGAGCAACAAGAATGGTCCGAGCAACAAGAATGGTTTATTTTCATGGAAATCAATGTGATGGTGCTGTTCCCTCCTCTTTACTAGAAGTTCTAATGTGCTATAGAACCTCAACCTAGGCATCTTATGAACAGAAAGCAGAGACCAACCCAAACTGTGTGCATGTTTCTGCACTGGGACTCAAATATCCCTGTTTCAACTAATCAGAGCCCAGTGGGAGCATTAGGTGTCTGAGGGTCAGTATGTCGGAGTGAAGTGCTCTAATGGCCTGAGCTATTGAAATCCTTTTGTCCTTGGGAGCCCAAGTCAGTCGTGTACAGTGAAGAAAGACCGTTACGTCATGTTTTAACAAATAACCCGACATGATTTTCATACTGCCAGACTTTAACGGGCCCTGCGGTGTGACTGGAATTATGAATGAACCATCTTATCGTATGAGTTTTCAGCAGTGATTTGAGGATGAATGCTGTCTGCGCAAGACTGTTACATCTCAGCAGCAAGCTGAGGAGCGAAGGGGCTTCTGCGATGTTGTTGCATGCAGATGCCACTGTTACACAACTATATTTAGCCTGACAGTGAGTAATCATTTATCTAAGCCCCATGCAGCAACCAAACTTGGCAACAAGAGTGTCCCCAAACACCAGCCCAGGGGTTTTCAAACACTTGAAATGATGAGGATGTTGATAAAAGTAAAGAAAGGGGTGTGTGTGGGGGGGGGTGCGCAAATCCCTCCTTCTGTCTGCTCCAGCGACAGCTTAAGGGATCTGCCTGCGTCACAGTACCTGAACATGTGGGCCAGTTGGGCTGGCGATGGAGCAATTATATAATCGATGGAATCCGCTGGCCGGCCCTGCTTTATTCACCTCGCTGTGCACGGAGGGAGGAGCGCCTATGGGAGGAGATTAGCGCTTGCATCTTTAAAGTTGTGCTGGCACCTCGGCTCTTCACCAAATAAAATCTCTTAATGCTGCATTAAAGCCTGCCATGGCCTACATGTTGTAAAGCGACATCATCTCTGGATGCTTCCACTGAAAGAGGCTGATGGCTTCAATATGTTGCCGCTTACATAGAGAAGTGCTGCTTAACACTTCTTGAAGATGAACCTGAATAAACTGCTAACTACTGATAAACAACTAAAAATATGTGAGTAGAACTCTAGGTTTATCTGATTTCCTAACAATGGAAGTTTAAATGATGTTTGGGCAGCAGACAGCTGTGCTACTTCTACACTTGGATGAAGGCCTAAATAAACTGGCACTGATAAGAACAATTTCTGGTGATTTGATCTTTTATTGTATGTTTCCTCTTTATGTGTACTCTTTTCTATCCAAACATAAAGTAAATATGTATCTGTATCTGTACATTTATTTGATTTGTAAAAAAACCTGTACAGAAATAAGATCGCATTGTTGTCATTCACAAAATCCTGTTCCACACACACCGTCACCAGAGCACTGTGCCTGATCAGATCTGAATCCCTCAGAGACAGTCGATCAGCTTTAACCGTGAGATCTGTGTTTCAAATCAAAATAAATTTACATTCAATTCCCTTCAGACACCATCTGGTGGATAGAGAGAAAACAACATTCTGCCATCTTGTTGAAACATCTGAACTGATCACCATATAGACCATTTTCCAGCAAAAGTTGATCACGGCTTGTCAGCTGATGGTGTGCGCGGCAGTAAACAGCTATGGATTATGTCCGTTATCCATTGTGTCCATCCATAAATCATCTCCAGGTTGCTGCAGCATGGCCTGCAGGTTAGTAGTGCACAGCATCCTGAAAGAAGCCATTCTATACATGCTGTGTGTTTGTGTTTCAGATTCAGAATATATACTGATTCCCTTAACTTGCCTTCACAAAGCTGTGCAGGCCTACAGCAGCTGGGTGCTCCCTCATGCGAGAAGCTCAAATAAACCAATATGGACTGGTTTAAATATAAAAACAGACTGAAATCAGAAATGTTTTCAGACTGATGTGATGCCCAGCATCAGCTCTGTACTAAAGGCATGTTTTGCTGCTCCACCTTCACCAGTCTATTGTCTTCTGTGCCTTGTATCTCACTCTCTCTCTCTCACACACACACACACACACACACACACACACACACACACACACACACACTGGATTACATGTGCACCAAACATTAATACAGACTGCCACAGAAAGCTAATTTTAAGAAGCAGCTATGGATTGGCTCTGTAAACTGATGCCTCCAGAGCATCCATCGATGGATTTTTCTCTTAGGTTTCACTGACAGAGGCTCCCTTGCAGATGCAGCAGGCAAGTCCACCTCACAAAGAAGCCCAACACATCAGCAGCACACACCCAGACGCAAAAAACCCAAACACAAACTAGTTGTGTGTTCATTTTCTGCAGCTTTAGGATGCTGGGAGCATGGTCTAAGCAGCGTCTCAGTCTGCACACCTCCTCCTGGAGTTCATTTTTATTGAAATAAGAAGCTCACCTCTTACTGAGGAAGGCTGGAGCTCGTTGGAAAGACGGAGGGATGATCTGGAGGAAAATGAATGAACACAAAGCCAGAGCCATCGCGCGCCCCGGCGATGCCATGTGTGCGTCCGCGCGCGCTCTCCACACACCCCGACTGACCGTCCTCGCTCCGGAGACGGACACTCATGGCATCCCCCTCCTGACTGTCGTGGGAGGCAGCCAATCAGCGCTCGGACGTTGAGCATTACCACGCCCACCCTTTCTCCAGGACCAGGCTAACACAGTGGCGTCAGCTCACGGAACCGATTCGCTTCAGCAATACCTGTTTTAACCAAACGAATGTTCGAGCCAGTTTGTCGATTCTTTTGAATCACCCGTTTCAAAGAGTCGAACTTTGGCAAGGATGTGAAGTTCTATTTGGTTTCTCGGAATCAGATTTTTTTAATTGTCTGTCACGAGAAACTTCGTATCGACTTGGATTGTCAGAATCATTTATTTTGAATCGCCACTTTCAAAGAATGTCATGAAATTCGAATCGTTTTGTCGGATCGGATTCGATCATTTGTAACCGTCCGTTTTAAACAGTCGAACATTGTGAGAATCAAATCAGAATCAGAAAACATTACTGATCCTGGAAGAAATTGCTGCAGTAGTTCCAATAGGTTATTCGCAATTATCTGTTTTCAAGAATCAAACTCCGCTAATGGTGGGAATTAGGATTCAGTTTATCAGGATAATTTCTTTTGAATTCTTTTGAATTGTCCATTTTAAGTAATCAAACTTCGCTAACATCCATTTGTTCCCCGGAATATAGCCTATTCTTTTGAATTTCAAAGAACAGAATTGGTTTGCTGGAATGGATTCTTCCTAGTTGTCCGTATTAGACTTCACTATTGATGGGAAATTTGATTTGATATATTTTTTTGAATTAGATTCAGAATCAGAAGACCTTTTTATCTCTGAGAAAATGGATTATTCGTAACTATCTGTTTCAAATGATCAAAATTCATTAATGATGGTAAGTTCAAATTGGTTTGTTGAAATCAATTACTTATATGGTCCGCTTCAAATAATTGAATTTCGCTAATCCTGGGAAGTTCGACTCGTTTTGTTGGAAATAATTATTTTCAATTGTCCATTTAAAAGAATTAAACCTCGTAATGAGGGGAAGTTTGATTTGATTTGTTGATTTGTTGGGAATCAAACTTTGAATCAGTTTGTCAGAATGGAATCTTGAACTGTCCATTTCAAAGAATCGAACTTTGGAAGTTGAATTCGATTTATCAAAAAGATGCTTTTCAGCTACTTTCTTATGTGAAACGCCACAATAATTAGCTAAGCAAGGTTTGTTGTCATGCCTCTGAGAGTTTGAGTGAATATGAAACCACTACATTTTAATGATTGCAGGCCTGGAACCTACAGACTTATTTAACAAAAAAAGAAAACCACAGTCTGCAGCAATGTCTCTTAATCTTGCCCCTGGGGACGGGCCTCCTGTCAGAAAACTCCCTGCCTCAGCACAGTCATGCAGCTCACCAGCTAATATTAAGATCTTCATGAACTGGAGCAGCTCTGCTGAGGCAGGTAAAAGCTGAAGCTGTGCAGAGCGAAGGGCCCCAGACGCTGAATTAGGATTATTATTGCTTGGGACCCTGGTCAAATGGGGCCCTCTGCAACAACTCAAAATAAGAATGTTGTCCAGAATTTAATCCCAGAGACTGCAGTATATAAAGCGTCACTCACACAGACATAAAGCATATGAATAACGAACAGTATTTACTTTTTCTGATATTTTCAGGTTTATAAATAATGATGTCTGGCTATTTGTGCTCCAGACAGTCCTGCAATCTTATTGGTTAATATAGCAGCCCTGCAAAATGATTGACAGCTTGAATTTTCTCACCAGATTAGCCCCCACTCTCTGATTGGTAGAATGATTATAAAATTTGCTCTGTGATTGGTAGATAGATTTTACACAGACCACTATTCAAGATTCAAGATTCTTTATTTGTCACTTACATGTTTATACAAGCGTAAACTGTGATCTTAACTGAATGTTCTACAGTCACGGGAGGGGCCGCGAAGCCCCGTCCCGGGGCTACCTCGGAGCAAACAGGCAGGGAGCCAAGGATCCATTAGGATGCGTTTTATTTCAGAAAGCCAAAAAGAAAACAAACAGGCACGCGGGCCGTAAATACTCAGAAACCAGAACAGGAACAAAACGAGGTGCTCTAAAGCGATGGACTGATAAGGGGAAACTGAAATACACAGACTTAAATACAGAACATAACAAGGTTAAACTCAAGGCAGCTGGGAACCAAGGAACACATGACACTTAAAACTGAAGACCACATGACAAGACCAGACACATGACTACACATGACTAAGAGCCCCCCAGAACACAGAACAGAACCAGAATAAAACACAGCAGAAACATGAACTAACTCAACAGGAACAACAACCAATAAGTGAACAGAAACACCAAGAACAAACAGAACCAGAGAAAACCAACTAAAAAGCAGTGGCCACTACCCGCCACTGATCAGACCCATTACATCTACCTTGTAGTTTGATTGGACATTTGAATTTTCCCTCCTGCAATCTGATTGGCTAATTAAATGTTCTTAATTCTTAATCATTAGCCATTAATGGACTAAACTGAAGCCCACATTGCGGACAATGCAATCTGATTGGCTAGGGCAGGGGTGTCAAACTCGGCCCTGGAGGGTCCAGCACAGTTTGATGGTTCCCCCACTCAAACACATTCAATAAACCTGACAATTGACTGGTGAGGTGAACCAGGTGTTTATGAGTAGGAACATCAACAAAACATGTTTGAGCACAGCCCTCTGGAACTGGAGTTAGACACACTTGGGCTAGGGTTTAGAGTTCAGGTTTAGGGTTACAGTTTAAGGTTCAGGGTTTAGGGTTGGGGTTTTAGGTTAAGGTTAAGGTTATTGATAGTTTTAGGGTTAGAATTTAGGTTTTAGGATTAAGGTTAGGGTTAGGGCTAGAGTTTAGGGTTTAATGTTAGGGTTAGGGTTTAGACATTCTTGTCTTAAAATGAACAAATAAACGTGTCAATGAATTTTAAAGCCATAAAGACCTTTATGAAAAAAAAAAGACAACATATTTTTAGACTCACCTGCTGTTCAGAATGGCGGTGACCCAGATTTGCACTGCACCCTCCTCCCGGGAGCTAAGGTTAATTAGTATGCTACCTCTGCGGGGGAAACATCCTGCATCAGAGCGGAAGAAAGGTCTGATATGATGACACATTATTTTTATGCCTTGAAAAGTACAGAAAGAGAATTAAAGAAGGTTTCTACCCAAAGTACAATATTCTTGTTTACTCCATAACCTATCAAGCCTAAATTGGTTTATCGCCATATTTTGGGGCAGCCAGTGGCCTAGGGGTTTGGGAGTTTCCCCTCCAATCAGAAGGTTATGGCACCACTGAGTCACCCTTGAGCAAGGTGGTGGTGTTATTATCATTGTTATTGTTATAATTATTACTGATTTTGTTGTTGTTCATTAATAGTAAGTAATCCTGTACACTTGATATTTGTTATTTTAAATATCGTTTTGTCACTTTGTGCTTATGTTTCATCTTTCCTGTTGTTTTTTTTATACAGAAACTACTTTGAACAAAACATAGAAAATAAGTTTATCTGATTTCACATCATTTATTCAGCCCGTTATGCGGTACACATATTATAAAGATTGGATATTACTTTCTTTTTGCCCACAAACGTTCAAACGCGGCTTCACCAATAACACATAGACAAATATCAACGTTAGATTTGTTGGTAGGTGTATCATGTTATCTGGGTGGTATAAACTGAAGTCATAAATTGGGAAAGTATGTTTATCTATACACAGGGTGGGGGTAGGCATCAGTAGGCATTAAGGGATGTTAATGGATAATAACTTAATAATAATAACAACAACAACAACAACAACAACAACAACAACAATAATAATAATAATAATAATAATAATAACAACAATAATTAGAAAACGGATGATGATTATGATTGTGGTTATTGTTGTTATTATTGCTGATTTTGTTCTTGTTCAACAATGGTAGATCTATTCTGTGCACTTCGTATTTACTCGATTTCCACATCATTCACTCCACCAATCGCGTAATACATATGATATGTAGATTTGATATTTTTTCTTTTAGCCCACAAACGTTCAAATGCGACTTCACCAACACCACATAGAGGAATATCAGCGCTAAATTTGTTGTTGGATGTATAATGTTATCTGGGTGACATATAATGTAGTATTTCTTTAACTAAGAGCCCTAGAGGAACAGGAACCGGGCGTTTCTATGGACACCTATGGGGTCTTGAGAGGAGCCATTAGAGCAGAGCATGATGGTCTCGTTCTTTCCTCCCCGGACTCGGATCCTCCAGCATGGGTACGAGCCTCAGAGCCTCAAAGAACTTCTTAAAATAGCAATTTTAGACAAATGTAAACACCCAGAGTCATACTTGTGTAAAGATAAGAGTCTTGTGCGCTTGTATGTTTCGTAAAATGTGCGTGTCTTCGGCGTATTTTGAGTTATTTTTTGCTACATTTTCACTTGATGACAACGTGGAGAGCCGCAGCGCCATGTTAGGAGGCAGCAGCACCTCCCGCAGAAAGCAAAAGTGAACATTTAGCGACATCAAACAGATAAATGCCTGTTTTACAGGTCTTATATGTTGATTTTAATTCTGCGGTCAATTTATTTTTGTAGACCGAACTCTGGTATTAACTGGAGACCCACAGTGCCTTCACTTGGATAGCATCTCTGGCTAACACCGTTTTCTTCGCCGTAGCCTACACCAATTTAAGGAGTTTACATGAAGATTTTTCTGCTGTACTAAGGGTTATATATCTTAAAGCAGATCGGGAATTAAATCTTTCTAATTGAGCTAATCTGTTGGTAAGAGAGTGTCATAAGAATTAAATGTAAAATATTTACAAATTATCTGTTGGTAGTGTTGGTAGACTCAGATATTTAGTTTTAAATAAGCTAATTCCGTTTTAGAGCTCTATATCTTACAGCACTTTTAGAAATAAACTCAGTTTCAGTTGTTTTGAAAAATATGATAAATACTGAGATTATGTACACCGTATAGGAAGCTGTCGAATCCAGAATAAAGCCCTTACAATAGAATGAAAGTTGCTTTGCAGAAGAGACTCAACGTTATAGTCACGGGTTATGAAAACTGTTTTCAGCATCAGCAATATTAACAATGTTTTCTTACATTTTGTTCTCTGAAAGAATGAATTTGTGGATGGGTGTGCCTGAGCAGGGAAGCTGCTGGAAACTTGTCCAGCTCTAGCATCATGGGGTTACGGTTGCCTAAGAGATTTATCTTTTATGTCTATTTAGGCAAGTGTCGTGGACTTCGTACCGCCAGGAAGCTGCGGGACCACCGCCGTGAGCAGAAATGGCATGACAAGCAGTACAAGAAGGCCAATTTGGGCACAGCT
Organism: Hemigrammopetersius urotaenia; assembly: GCA_037974485.1. NCBI lineage: Eukaryota > Metazoa > Chordata > Actinopteri > Characiformes > Alestidae > Hemigrammopetersius > Hemigrammopetersius urotaenia. The sequence continues at coordinate 6,439,672 of JBBPDC010000135.1, forward strand.
CTGAAGGCTAACCCCTTTGGAGGAGCTTCACACGCCAAGGGAATTGTCCTTGAGAAAGTGTAAGTGCAGTTCTGATGCTGCTGATGTGGGTTATACTTGGTTGAATCTCCAAGTTAATTCCTCTGTCTCTTCACAGTGGTGTTGAAGCCAAACAGCCCAACTCTGCTATTAGGAAGTGCGTAAGGGTCCAGCTGATCAAGAACGGCAAGAAGATCACCGCTTTCGTACCTAATGACGGTTGCCTGAATTTCATTGAGGTAGTTATAAAATGTTATTTATTTAATGGTACTGTTCAATGTAATGGACTAATTCATGAATCCTTGATCCTGACTGTGTTTATCTTCACTTTGCAGGAAAACGATGAAGTTCTGGTGGCAGGATTTGGTCGTAAGGGACACGCCGTCGGTGATATCCCTGGTGTACGTTTCAAGGTGGTGAAGGTGGCCAACGTTTCCCTGCTGGCCCTCTACAAAGGCAAGAAGGAGAGACCTAGGTCATAAATACATGCCTATTACACAATAAATGGAAAATTTTCAAATACACACTTTTGTCTGTTTTTAATAGCCTAATGGTTAGAATTTAGAATTCTGTCGATTACCTGTCTACATCGCAGGTGTAGATAGGTGTGTATCTCTGGTCCTTGAGCTGTTATGCTCTGTACGTTTAACCGTGTTTCTGCCCTTCAACCAAGGAAAGGTTTAGCTGAGTTGGATCAAGTCTGTTGCATGCAGGAAAAACACAAATTCTTAGGGCAGGGAGACTCCAGAACCAGGGCTACTTGAGTCCACTGCGGTTTGTTGTGTCTGGAAGTTGCAGGTTTCGCTATGTCAACCTACTACTCCATTTTGGACCTCCAGGACCAGATTAAGACCACCCTTCTATAGGGAATCAGCCCTTCATTTGACTAATGGTATTTGTTTTCCTCATGGAAATGGTGGCATCAGAAATGAATTGCTGCTTTATTTTTTAAAGAACTGTGAAGAGAAAAGTAATACATTTTAATGCAAGTTGATGACGAGCCTGTACTTGCACATTGGTCAGTTTAGTCATCTTGATGCTGTCATTTGTAGGGGTAAAGGCCATTTCTTATGCTTGGGTTATTTTTCACTACATATGTACACTAAACTGTGTAGTACAGGGTAGTATGTATTGTTTTACAAGTGGAACTTGTAAAACATCTGAGTTTACCCCCGTTTTTTTACAGTAAAAAAATTAAAGTGCAGAACCTAGATAAGTCAAACTCCTGCGTGTAATGCTTGCAGTGTCCTGGACCGTTTTAGCATTAACATTTCGAATGTCTTCGAAGTTCATTTTCTAGAATGGAATAAGGCTTTCATTTCAAATTGGCTCAAGCCTGAGCACCATTACGATATAATATATACCAATTAATATATGATGAAATTCATTCTCAGCATGTAGGTCTTGAATCTAAAGCAGCCAGAATAAAGGAACGGTATAAGGTGACCTAATCTCAATTGCAAGCAGTTTCTTAATTAAGCTGGCAATCAATTTTACATATTTCTCTAATTAAAGTTAGTGAGTATTGAGGAAAGCAGTGGGTCCCAATTTCAGTATCTTTACAGTTCACCTAATTAATAATGGATAAGATGAAGCAGGGAGCTATGCACTGTAATGCGTCAAACCTATGAAACTCTAAAGACAATTTTGTTAGACAAACAAAAAGAAAAATCCTGAAATGAGCAAAGCCTTAGAACCACCACAGAGCTTAAATTAATCACTCCCTAATCCACTTGCACCCAAAGCTCTCCATCATTACATTCACAAAGCTGTGATGCCTGGGACCATGAAGAAACACTCAATTCAAAGCCGGGTAACAGCTCTAGAGCGAAACACTTCTGACTTCAATGTAGTGTATGCAATGTGTCAAAGCAGCGGCTGTTTTTTTTTTTTTTTTACATTTAACCTGATTCTGGCCTTAAATATTGTTTTAGTTCAAGGTTGCTTTATTATCAGCAGCTGTGAACACAGACAGCATCGACAGTACTATTAGGAGGCCTGAACATTCTACCAGCAGGGACTTCAATGACATTACATTCGAATACAGAGCCTTTAATATGGAGTTGGTCCCTCTTAGCAGTTATAACAAATTCACAATATTCTGGAGTATCTTTTGGATGGAGTGTGAGATGTGGTTAAGGGTCAGTCAAGATCTTACACACTGAACTCATAGAGGCATGCACTGGGGCACAGTCATGATGGAATAGAGAAGGTTCTTCTGTGTCCACAGAGTTGGAAGCATGGTGTTGTCCAAAATGTCTTAGTCTGCGGAAGCATTAAGGTTGTCCTTCACGGTCCTAGCCCAAGCTCTAAACACAGGTCCCAATACTTTTGTCCGGAGTGCAAATTAGGACAGACAATTCCTACAATATAGAATATACAGCAGTGTCACAGTGTAGTGTGAACAGGCTGTAAATGTACCAGAATCATTAATATTGCACCATACGTAGGATATTGCACAAGAGGCAGTTAGCAACATTAAACTACATTGAGTGAGTGTAAATTACAAGCTCATCTAGTAAACAGAGTGTGGCAGTAAACAGAAGTAAAGTGCAGGTGCCATTGAAAGTGTCACATGACAAGTATATTAAGTGACTAGACTTCTGATGACCTGTTCCAGTCTTGCAGAATCAGTGCAGAAGATTTGATATCGTTCGGTAGAAGAGAGAAGAATCTGTATATTGAGTGGGAACAGTTGTTCACAATGTTACTAGCTCTGTTATTTTGAATAGCAGCACTTTCTGTACACTTCTGATCTTCTTTTATTGATTATCTGTGTATCTTTTTTTGCTTTAATTCTTTTTATTTCTTCATATTTCTTTTTGCTCAGTATTTTTATTCAATTTCTGAAAAGCCGACATTTGTGAGTGATAATATATAAATAAACCTGACTTAACATCTGGACAGAAGTATTTGGATGCCTCTCTTACGCACTTCTTGGAAGGCTTTCGACAAGATTTTGTACCCATTCACTCTGCAGCTCCAGTTTATCCCAAAGGTGCTGGATGGGGATGAGGTCAGGGCTCTGTGTGGGCCAGTCAAGTTCTTCCACACCAAGCTTTTGTCCATATATTGTAAAAGGCATAAATTCCCACAGAAACTCCAAAATCTTGTGTTAATCCTTCCAAGTCCCTGTTGGTGTAATGGTCAGGCGTCCCAATACTTTTGCCTATATGGTGTACTTGGCAGCATGTTCATTCATATACGAGTATCTGATCAGTGAAATGACGCACAGCAGATTCAGTATCAGCAGCCGTGCATGGCTGTAGGAAGTTGGCTGGCTTCCCCCGCTGTTTGTGTGAAGCCAACTGACCGCAATAGCCCCTGCTGTGCTTCATTATAGAGTCCAGACGGGACTGTGTTGGCTTTAAACGCCGAGCCAGAACAGAGTCGGTTTAATAATAGAAATCAACCATGTGGGATTGAGGACACATTTGTGGCATCCAAAGAGTTTACAGAACAAAATTTGTCGCTTTGCCTCTTCGTCTGCCCATTTACTTCACGCAATTTGGGCGTGCTTTGTGAAAATCGTATTTGTGGAAGCCTGCAGGTTTGCTGAGAAGCAGCTGTGATTAAATTTGACCTTAAAATCAGTGCCCAACCTGCACTTTACATCTGGTTCTGCAGCAGATGCTGGTTTTATAGGGTTTTACACAAGACTGATTTTCACACTGCAGTCAGACGATAAAGAAGTCATTATTTTTATGGTTCCATGTGTACGAAACAAGCGCCCTGTCTAAAAAAATACATGTAAATATGAATCAGTATTTAAAGTTTAGTCTTGTTTAAGTAATTGTTGCAGTTTTGTATTTTTTAAATAATTGTTTTATTAACTACACTTCTTGATATCCTAAATATAAAACAAGCCGTATTTGTTATTAGTCATAGTAACAAAAACTGCCTGTTTTGAAAGTTGAGGAATGTTGGAAAGTATTTCTTTGAAAGTGAATTATTTTGGTGCATAAACAGAAATAATATCAGTGTGTTCCTTGTGGAAGTCCAGTATTATGTGTAGTTTCCATCACAAACCTGGTGTAAGTCCTTCATTAAATTAAATGTGTTCTCACCAGCTCACAAAATATCAAATACTTTTAGACAAACAAAACAAATATTAGTATATTTTACTGTTTTCTTGATTGTTTGCATTTATTCTAGTGTTAACATTGCTGGCAGAATGACATTTTAGCACACACTGAAACAATTGCTTCAAATAATTTGCTCAGTACTGTATGCTTTAAAGAAAAATGTAGGATACTTGCCTCCGGCTCATGAGGTCATGGGTTCGAATCCTACCTTCAACATACCACCACTGGGTCCCTGAGCAAGACCCTTAACCCCAAGTTGTTCCAGGGAGACTGTACCCTGTAGTTAGGGAAGTTAATGAAAATCGCTTTGGATAAAAGCGTCTGATAAATGCTGTAAATGTAAAAAGGTCTTCCACACCGGACTCCTCCAGCCATGTCTTTATGGACCTTGCTTTGTGCACTGGGACACAGTCATGCTGGAATAGAAAAGGTTCTTCCCCAAACTGTGTCCACAGAGTTGAAAGAATTGTGTCCAGAATGTCTTGGTCTGCAGAAGCATCACTGGAAGTAAGGGACCTTACCCAAACCGTGAAAAACAGGTGCGTCCCAATACTTTTGCTCATACAGTGTATGTACATAGATGTGTGTATGTAGCAGTATAATCTCAATGCTAGTATTTTCTCCATTTCATGTTGCCCCATTTGTCCACCACTAACCGGGACATCGCATTACTAAAACTTGTTCATTTAGTCTTTGTTGTTCTTTTTGAAGTTTTACTTTTTCACGGGCAGCTGCTGTTGTTTCTGGAACATTACCCATCGAGGGCACATGGGTGTGAAAAGGCAGTCGTCTGCTTGATTTCCCTCATCTGCACTATGCGCATATTAAACGCTATGAATTTCCCACTGCCTGCCAGTTCTCTCCTCCTCGGCTCAGAATATGGGCCACCAGACATCAAAGCAACGAGCGAGGGAACGACGTATAAAGGCACTACCAATTAATCCCCTTATGCACTGTATAATTATCTGTAATATACAGATGTTTAACGGCTCTTTGATCAACAGCAGCCCACGTGTCCACTCCTAAACTCCACAGGCTTATGGAGATGTACCATTGGGTTTAATTTGTTTTTCAGACCCGGACTCATATCCGTTCCAGTGTAATGTCTAGGCTGGGGTCCCTCTGCAGCAATGAGGCGTGTTTAATATCACACCCAGTGGGTCGCTGAGCTGTTTCCTTAGAATCTCACAGCAATCAGGCTGGAGTGATCATCAACACTGCACTTGCTGAGCTTTACGGCCACCTAACTAGGTCTGTGTTACGTTTTTATCTGATTATATCATACCTTGTAAAGGAATCTAATATATATATATATGTATAAATATAAATTCACATTGTCATATATTTATATCAAATTACGTAATAAAAACATGTAAAAAAATATAGACACACATGAAAAAGGAAACCTAATATATATATATA